>CM062809.1:80757417-80882417 GCA_031772625.1 Pinus tabuliformis
ACTTCCACTTCGTGCCTGAGTCGGGTTGGGTTGTTTCATTCACCGGTCACATCACCATGGTCTCGCCATACCATCCACTTTGGGGTAAATGCTACCGATCCATCACATGAGTGTCGCCGACATGTTCAAGAGAAGTCATCCAGAGAAGTCAACCGTGTCCCATCCACTGCCATACATTATACTTCATTCTTTCATGACCACCACCCTGAACCATATATCATCAGATTGTTTTCACTCCATCAAAATCATTTACTCCGTTCGTGTCATTGATGTGGGATTCATCAAGGCCCTCCTTTGACGGATGCTTCTTGTCGACATCAGCTCATTATCAAGAAGTTGATCTAGGAAACCCATTCAGTACTTTGAAGCTTGCATGCCTCAATGGCAAGTTTCTCACTTCCGGCGACAAGTATACATCAATGACCTTCAACTGAAAGATTTTGCGTGGTGTTCGGCGCCAAGTCCTTTATTCACACCACGTGAATTGTACTGCAGTACCTTGAGGGTCATCATCCTTATCGGTGATTCCTCTCGCGCTTGTTTACAGTTTACATCATTGACTGGTAATCAAGCGATGTCTTTCCATGTTCGACTTCAAAACATTTCTCACATGGATCGACTTGTACTTCGAGTGAAGATCGGAAGAGATTGAAGACCCAGATCTAGTTTCATCCATCCGGGCTGCGATATATATTCAGGAAAAAATAAAGACATTGACATGTACAACATTGCAGCACAGATAATCATCCTACCAAAAGGATGATGACTTCATCAAAATCATCAGTCTTCCATCAGACGATTGTATGTCCTGTGTAGATAAAAATGAATTTATAAAGCTGAGCATAGGAATGCCTGCCTCAACTAGATCATGAAAACAGTATGAAAATAATGTATTGTATGGTATCTTATTACAGGTCTCCTCCCAGCATTGAAAGAACTTCGGATCCTCCTAATAAAGCATTTCACCCGATAAACGACCTCATACTTTAGGGGGCAACTGTTATAGACATTTTTGTGCCTTACAACTATAAGCATGAAATGTCCATAAACCAAGGGATCCTAAGTCCCTAAAGATGTTGTTCCGGCTCCTAAAGAAACAAGGTCAACCAATGACAGCTTCTCCCAGAAGTTCTCCACCAAAAACTAGTCAAAACAGGATCAATTTAGATGCTCCACTAGCTGTCTGCGTTGCAAAGCACCCAAATACACTGTCTAGGTGCGTTGCAACGCACTTGAATGCACTACCCAGGTGTGTTGAGCGGAAAATGACAAGTGGCAGAGTCATTCAACGAGGTGGAGAGACAATGGAAGCTTCCAGAATCTTCTCCAATGACACTTGCCTCACTGAATTCGACCAGTGATGAGTAAGAGGCTCTCAGTCTCCAAGTGGAAGCAAGAACTGATAGAGAGAAGCCACAAGTCAAAACATAAGCTGACTCATCCTCTTTGCTTACATCTATATATGGATCCCTCATCCCAGAGATCCGGAGGCTGGAATTTTGTACTTTGCAGAGAATTGTTGTTGGTTTGAGATTGAGATTAGTACATTGGGCGATTTATGCTTTGTTGGAGGTGAGGAAGGGATTCCTTTGCTGGGAGATAGATGCTGGATCGGAACTCACTTGGTTGTATCTCCTCCTGGATCTTCTTATTGCATTAATAAAACTATTTTAGTTTCTTCTACATGCTTGTATATCAGTGATGTTTTGTTATATTTGCATGTTTAGCTTAATCTGATCCTAAGCTTTTTATGAATGTAAATCTATATCTTCGTGTAGTTTCTCTCTTCCGTGATCTTGCAGGAATTTGGTGAAGCTGGGCCGGTAAGGGAGCAGGGAGCTGGGAGCTATTGAAGAGAGGAGCGATTGGATCAACAAACTAGCGCAAGACACAGGTTAGTTTATCCTTCCTCTTCGTTTACATTTCATAAAGAAGAATACACAAGTAGTTTTCCTTGTTTGTTGCTAAGGCACTGTCACACCTTAGAGTGGGATAGGGGCGTTCTGAATAAATACTTTTCCCAACAACAGAGTCACATGGGACAATGGGTGTGTTGATGCCTCAAAATTCGTTGCACCAACATGGGGGAAAACCACCTGGTCAGAACCTTAAAGCAATTCCTTTTCCATTTGGAATAGTGGCTTCGACTGGTTAAACTAGGTCAAGTTATCTTTTCTCGAATACTATCGGTTTTACAATATGCCTTTAATTGCTAATAGCTAGGGACATCGGATCAGTTCTTCTGGCTTATCAGGCATGAAGAATGACCCTTAAGTTGTTTTTTTGGAACAAGCAAACCAATCTAAAGCATTGCCTCGAAGAGAGGACTTCTATGATAACACATGCATGATTTAACTAGTATTCAATTAATCTATCCTATCTTGACTGAAGGAAAGAAGAATTCTTCTCCCAATCAAGAGCTAATTTATTAAAGGAAAACATTAAGTAATTGAATTAAAAATGAAGAAATTAGATCAAGGAGATAGCTCTCGAGATCTGACTCCTTGTTAATCTAAATACTAACCATCAAGCACCTAGTAAATAATCACATAAGTGTTTAATAGAAATATATTCAATCCCTAAGGTATATACATATAAAATCTATTTATTTCCTAGGCTTACCTATAATTTGAATGTGATCTGAAATGGTTGTCTTTAGTACTTGGTAATAAAAATTAATCATATATTAAAATAAATGAAAACATTAAAGATTAATTCTTTTAATTAAATAGTTAATTAAAAGAATTGTTACAACTCATATCGCAATCAAAATAAATTAAAAATTTGTTGATACATATATTAAAAATTACAACGTTGGCATATTCAGAAATGATATGATGTTGAACTGTATTAAAAATGCACATACAATAGACAATTGAAATAAGGAATGACTGCAAATTATACAAAACAGAACATTAAACATTGATAAAAATGCCCGATGTATCATGATCCTTTTGTAAAATTCACAGTCTCGATCCTTTTTCTTCATCCCAAAGCTCTCCAAAAGTACATAAATGCAACTAGATGAAGCTTCTTTAAGCAAAAGAAAAATAATTTAGATCCTATCATTCTATTAAAAAGTCTAAGAGGTACAATAATGCAAGCCTTAAAGGCTTTCTTTTTTGAATTTTGGACTTGGCCCAGTCTATTAAGACAAACTTGGAGATACAAAAATGCAAGCCCCAAAGGCTTTCTTTCTCAGATTTCAAACCTATATTCGACCCATTAAATGGGTTTAAATAGCAATACAATTTTTTTAAAAAATAACAAGCCTGCGCACAACGCTGAGGATATTAATGGAATCCCTCAAGTCTTGAAAAAATAAAAAACAATTTCAAAGATAATCTTTTGAAATTCCATTCTGGCTTATTGGTCTCGTATTTCAATCATAGGATCCTCGCATTTGCAGATTTTGTGGGTTTTATTTTCTTCTTTCTCTGCACAACTTTCTCTTATTCATTTTCTTTGCAGTTGAATTCTTCATTTATACCTGGAAAATGATAAACCATGGATAAGTAATCATAAATCAAAACTGTGCTTTTCAGAAAAAGATAAGATCGAATGAAAATATAAGGGCCATTTATTTAAATCACAATTACATTTTAATATGGGAACATTTCAATCAAAATTGTAATCAAACTAAATCCAATGACAATTGCATTGAAATCGGGGATAAAGTTCAACATAATTGTAATACATTGGAGCGGGTAAGAACCATATCGCAATCGAATCTCAAAGAGGGACTATATTAAAACAATTTCATTAAAGCGTGGAGCATTCCTTATCAAGATCAAATCATAATCACAATGGAAAGGATTGAATCACAATCGCAATTAATCAGGGAGTAGAACCTATCCTTATCGCAATCACACTTTAAATGGAGGAAAAAATAACGTGAGGCTTCTGTATTTTACAATTGCGATATCGTAATTGCGGAAGACCGAGGATAGGCTGATCGCAATCACAACAAAGGAGCGACACAATGCTAACAGTCTCAAAATATTTGCGATTTGCGATCTGCTGGATGACACAAGGGATGACGTCATGGTGATGTCGCTATGATGTGGCATCTGACGTGGAGAATGAAATGGAAGAGGAATGAATCATGCCGAGGCTTTTATCGTAGATCATAATCGGTGGTGCGGTGGAATTAAGGCTGTGGTTCTTACGATTTCTCAAACGCGTGGGATTCATGAACTAGAGTGAATAATCCCATCGGGTCTGGCTAATTGCAATTGCAATCGGCATGAGGCAGGAGGCATGATGTTAGGTCCCTATAATACTAGTGATTACCCCATTACTATTGTAGTTGTATCCCTTATTAATATTGTTGTGCCTCTATTGTCCCCATATTGTTATTACTGTGCCCCATAGAATCACTCTATTATTATTTTTGTGCCTTTCTATTATTATTGTTAGGTTGGCTGGGTTATATTGTGACTCAAACTCCTATATATAGAAAGGAGGTTTCCCCCTCAAAGAGGCTGAATTCTAAGGCGTTTATCTATCTTTTCTACCTTTTTGTGAGCTGATTTCATAACATTTGCTATTAGAGCTTTGGATTCTAGGGTTTCGCTGCTCCAAATAGGTCATTGTGGCATTTTCACTATAACTTTTGTTTTGCAATGTTTTAGAAGTGAAAAAAAAACCCATTTGAGACGAAATTGCACTGAACCTCGGATCCAAATTTCAGAGCTTTTCGTGCTATATTTGTGGAGATATGATCTGAGGAAGTTGGTCTTTTTGCAGACTCCTGAATTACATTCCAAACAGGTGACCTGAGGAAAATCGTCATAACTTTCTCTCTGAGCATCGGATTGAAATTTCGTAAGAAGGTATAGAAAGATGATGGACTGTGGTTTCTTATATATGTTTTTGAGAGCCAAAGGTCGAAACAAGGACATGTGCCACGTCATACAAGTTCGCTCTACTGAACTAGTCCATAATCAGGTCATTGTGGGAGATTTGGCATAACTCTTCGTTGAAAAATCCAATTGGGATCATGCAGTGGCATTAGAAAGAGGACACAAAGGGCTACTATAGGACACGATTTTAGATCTGGATGATCTGAAATTACATAGATACATTAGAGGAAATATTGAGCTCCTACAAAGTGAAAAAAGGTGTGTAGATTTTTAAAATTTTTTTCTTAAGCTTGGTTTGAAAAAATATTTTGAAGGAATTCAAAGGGCATAGTAGAGCATTATTATTGGTAATTGATGCCCCGAGGAAAGAAAATGCAAACACCAATAAGCAACCTGAAAGCTCTAGCATGACTCATGAAGAAGAGGAAGAAATGCTACATGATATATCAAAATTACAAGACCAAGTGCAACAAATTTCACTCTCACAAAAGCTAACAAAAGCTAAGATAAATGGCGTGGAATCTAAGGTAAAGGGCATGGAAGCTAAGATTGACAATTCGAAGATAGATTTGAAGAAAGATTTGACAAATTTTCTACAAGAAATACTTACTAATGGTGAAAGGGTAGTAAAGGAAACTCATGATGTGAACAAAAGAAATGTTAATCATGATTTCATAGACTCTAATGTTGGATCGAAGACCCACCATAATTCAAAAATCGATATGAGGAAGTTTGATGGCAAGGATCCTGCAACATGGATATTACAGTTGGAGCAATTTTTCGATCTCAATAATGTGCAAAACACACAAAAGGTACGTATTACAACTTTATATTTGGAACCAAATCAATTTGTATGGTATCAATGGCTTTGCTCTCGTAAACAAATTATCACTTGGGCAATTATTACGGAAGAATTGACAACACATTATGAGGATACAAAAAGAAACACTTTTTTAGCCAATTGATAAGTCTCAAACAAAAGGGTTCAATAATGGAGCACATTGAAGAGTTCCAAAAATTGAACATAAGAGTAAAAGATATTCTAGAGGAGCATAGGATTGATGTGTTCATAGGGACTTTAAAGGATAATATCCAACATGATGTTTTCCTTTGGGAACCTAATTCATTAGAGAAGGCATTCAGGTTAGTAAGAAAAATGGAAAGCAAAATTATGGCAACGAGGAAGCATACCACTCACAACTATAAAGATGGAAGTGTTGTTGCCCCTAGTCTTCCACAACCTATAAGGTTGACACCACAACAATTGGAAGAAAAAAGAGCAAAAGGGCTTTGTTACAGTTGTGATAGAAAACACACTAAAGGTCATAAGTGTGCTGAGAAGAAATTATTCTGCATAGATTGTGAAGAGGAAGAAGAAAAGGAGAAAGAAAGGTCACAAGAAGAGGATATACTCCAGGAACAAAGCCCAGATAAAGAAGAAATGAATCTGACCATATCTTGTAATGCATTGGATAGAATTACCACTCCTCAAACCATCAAGATAGAAGGAAAAATCAAGAAGAAAAAGATAATAGTGTTGATTGATTCAGGAAGTACCCACAATTTTATTCATTGTAAGATAGAAAAAGAATTGAATTGCTTCCTATATCCAGCACCAGAGTGTCAAGTGATGGTTGCAAATGGGGGAACAATAAATTGCTCTAGAAATTTCCATAATATCAAGCTATCCGTGGGAGAATATGTATTGACTAGCCCAATGCTTTCCATTCCAATGGGAGGTGCTGATGTTGTACTAGGAGTCCAATGGCTACAATAGCTTTTAATTTTCAAGAACTTTTCATTAAATTTTTTTGCAGAAGGAAAGGAAGTTGAATTAAGGGGTTTTACAGGGAAACCGAGAAAGATAATCAACTCTAACGGTATGACAAAGCTTCTAAAAAAGGAACAAAGAGGTGTAATTGCACAATTATGTTTGCTAGATGTTTCCACATCGAAATCATATATTTCTCCAAATCTCCAAAAAGTATTGGACAATCATTCCAAGGTATTTGAGACTCCCAAAGGTCTCCCACCTATTTTTGATCATGATCATGCTATTCATCTGATTCTAGGAAGTGTTCCTCCAAACATCAGGCTATACAGATATCCCTATGCCCAAAAGAGTGAAATTGAACGTATGGTTGTAGAAATGCTAGAGGCTGGTATAATTCAACCCAGTCAAAATTCTTTCTCTGCTCTAGTAGTATTGGTTTACAAGAAGGATGGATCATGGCGCATGTGTCTGGATTATAGGGAGCTCAACAAGCTACTATTAAAGATAAGTTTCCCATTCCTGTCATTGATGAATTACTAGATGAATTGCATGGATCAATTTACTTCACCAAGTTGGATCTTCGTTCAAGATATCATCAAATCAGAATGAAGACTGAAGACATTCCGAAAACAACATTTAGAACTCATGAGGGTCATTATGAATTTTTGGTCATGCCTTTTTGCCTTACTAATGCACCTTCTACATTTCAAGGTTTGATGAATTCCATTTTCAAACCCTTCCTTAGAAAATTTGTGTTAGTATCTTTTGATGATATACTAATCTACAACAAGTCTTGGAAGGATCATGTTGAACATGTTGACAGGATGGTACAACTATTGGAGGAGAAACAATTATATTCCAAAAGATCCAAATGTTTCTTTGGAGTACAAGAGGTGGAATACCTGGGTCATATTGTATCTCATGAAGGAGTTAAGGTAGACCCTAGCAAAATTAAAGCCATTAAGGAATGGAAAATCCCCACATCCATAAAGAATCTTCGAGGTTTTCTCGGGTTGACAGGGTATTATCACAAGTTTGTTAAGAATTATGGGAGAATAGCAGCACCTCTAACAACATTATTGAAGAAAGATGCATTTTCATGGACTCCAGATCAAGCAACAAATTCCTTCAAACATCTTAAAGAGGCAATGTGCCAAGCACCGTCTTAGTTACACCGTACTTCACAAAAACCTTTATTGTGGAATGTGATGCTTCAGGAAATGGAATTGGTGCTATTTTAATTCAAGATGAAAGACCCATTGCTTTTGAAAGTCGTCCAATCAAGGGAAAGTTTTTACACAAAGCTATTTATGAGAAGGAAATGTTGGCAATACTACATGCACTTAAGAAATGGCGACCCTACCTAATGGGAAGACACTTCAAGGTAAAAATGGATCATGATAGCCTTAAATAATTTTTAGAACAAAGATTATCCTCTGAAGAGCAACAAAAGTGGGTCACAAAGATGTTGGGTTATGACTTTAAAATCATCTACAAAAAGGGAAGCAAAATGTGGTGGCAGATGCACTTTCAAGAAAGGATGAGGATGTGGAAGCATTGTTGTGCGCCATTTCTATTATCCAACTAGATTGGATAAATGAAGCAAGGGAGGAATGGAAGAATGATGAAGAAGTGTGGGCACTTATTCGAAAGTTACAACAAGATTCTAGTACATCTGATACATTTAGCTGGCAAAATGATTCATTATGGTATAAAGATCGCTTATACCTATGTAAGAATTCCCAACTCAAACAAAAGATTCTTGTGGAATTGCACACTTCTCCCTTAGGAGGGCACTCAGGATTTTTAAAAACTTACCACAAGGTTAAGAAGGATTTTTTTTTTGGGATGGCCTTAAATCAGATATTCAAAAGTTTGTGGTGGAATGTTTGGTTTTCCAACAAAATAAAGTTGAAACAATTAAGAGCCCAGGTCTATTACAACCTTTATCCATTCCAATCCAACATTGGGAGGAGGTTTCAATGGATTTTATCACAAGTTTACCCAAGTATGAGGGAAAGAGTGTCATGATGGTGGTAGTTGACAGGCTTACCAAGTATGCACACTTTTGTGCATTATCACATCCATTTAAAGCCAGTACAGTTTCTGCTGCACTTATGGAAACAATTCAAAAGCTACATGGAAACCCAAAGATTATTGTAAGTGACAAAGATCCCATTTTCACTGGAAATTTTTGGAAAGAATTATTTTGTTGTCTCAATACTCAATTAGCTCATAGATCATCTTATCATCCTCAATATGATGGGAAAACTGAGATAGTAAACAAATGTTTGGAAGGATATCTTTTTTGCTTTGTATATGATAAACAGATTCAATGGGTCAAATGGTTGCCTTTGGCTGAATGGTGGTATAACACTTCCTTCCATACAGCAACAAAAATGACCCCATTTATGGCACTTTATGGATATTAGCCACCATCCATCACATCATATTGAAGAGAAAATTCTAAGCTTCAAGTAGTGGAACATCATATCGAGCATCAACAACAAGTCCTCCAACTCTTAAAGGATAACCTCGTGTTGGAACATAATAGAATGAAACAACATGCAGATCAAAATCATAGTGAAAGAAGTTTTGATGTAGGTGATTGGGTATTCCTACGGCTACAACCATATAAACAAATTTCCCTCAAGCAAGCTAAGAAGGATAATAAATTATCACCAATGTATTATGGTATGTACAAGGTGTTGCAAAATATTGGTACTATGGCATACAAATTGGAGCTTCCTGTAGCTTCTCGAGTGCACCCAGTTTTCCATGTTTCATGTTTAAAGAAGGTTATAAGCGACAAGCTCCCAGTTCAAACAATATTGCCAGAACTTGACGAGGAAGGAAAAATTATATTGGAACCAGAAGCAGTCACAGAAACAAGAACTCAACAGCTACGAAATCGATCAATTTCAGAGTATCTCATCAAGTGGGAGAACTTATCCACTGAAGAATCCACATGGGAGGATGAGAATTTTATACAGAAGCATCCATAACTACTCAAGCGTTGAGGACAACACTTTTTTGAAGGAGAGGGGCATGTTAGGTCCCTATAATACTAGTGATTACCCCATTACTATTGTAGTTGTATCCATTATTAATATTGTTGTGCCCCTATTGTCCCCATATTGTTATTACTATGCCCCATAGAATCCCTCTATTGTTATTTTTGTTCCTTTATATTATTATTGTTAGGTTGGCTGGGTTATATTGTGACTCCTTAGACTCCTATATATAGAAAGGAGGTTTTGTCATTTGAATCATCTAAGAATTATTCATTTATGTAATGTAAAGGAGGTTGCCCCCTCGAAGACGCTGAATTCTAAGGCGTTGATCTATCTTTTCTAACTTTTTGTGAGCTGATTTCATAACACATGAACCTTTGGTAACTGTGATAGCCGCGGACGTGGGGGATTTATGGATTGGAATGTATAATCTTGTCGGGTCTGAGCAATATCGCATATCGCAATCAATGGTGCAGACATCAATCATGGAACTTTTGAGATTTGCGATAGTCGTGGACGCGGGATTTTATTACTTACGATTAATTTTCCCATCAAGTTTGGTTGATGAATATCACAATCACAATGGAGTATGGACTTAAGCCTGAGGTTATTATGCTTTGCAGATGCAGGGGAATTTTATGAATTGCATTAAATTTCATGTCAGGTCCGGTTGATGAATATCACGATCGCAATTGTTTAGGGGGGCATTAACCATGGTGTATTGTTTCTTTGTGATGCGGGGAAGCGATAAGGACTAACCTCCAAAATTTTTATTTATTTATTAAATAACCCATATTGTTTAATACTTAAGGCTTTTTAAAGTCTAAGTATAGTCTTGGTGTCAGGGGCTATTTAAAATTTGTTTTTTGATAATCAAGGTTTAATCATGGTTTAATACTTGGGTTTTAATTAAAAATCCTAAGTATTAAACTTTGGTTATGGGATTTTATTAACATTTTTATTATGTTGATTTTATATTTTCTATTTTATATTTTTTTGTTTTTAAAGAAATAAAATCAAAGGATTTTTAAAACTAAAGGGTCCCTATTTTTAATATAATAAATTTCATAGAAATTTATAATATATTAAAATGGGGATTGTTGAACAGTACATGTTACACTAAAAAATGTCACCTTGACTACTTACAGTTAGTATGGCTCAAATCAACAGTCATGCTACCCTCTTGGGCAAGTCTCATGCCTCTGTTATCCATCTCAAACTCAAAGAAGAGAGAAAGTCTTGTAAAAACTATGTTTATCTCTGGGGTCGCAGGTTCTCTCTAGCCTTACCTGCGGGGACGCTGACCATGTTCACAAAATCTGCGTCCATGGACGCTCTGTATGTTAAGGGACAGGTGCGTCCCTCTGTAAAAGGAAAATGCGCGAGTTTTATCTTGAAAAAGTTACTTGTGGTTACTTCTAGAACATTCTAGAGGTCGGTTTGATGAACTGGATGCGCCTCCAGTTGGTTCATGTATCTCTATTAAGGGGGAACTTATCCCATCAATAAGGGAGCTATCCCACCCAAAGAGGGGGATGATCCCATTGATAGTGGACCTGAATAACCTCTTTACAGCACTATAAATAAAGACATTGAGCCAGAGGGAGAGGAGGTTGGAGCTATACATTTTCTTTGGGTAAATGCTGCAGGATTTAGGTCTTCCATTAGAGCCTTTGTGAGGAGAGATTGTCTTTACTTGATTCTACTTGGAAGAGGGTGAGCTTTGTCAAAGTAGAGGAAAACCCTTGATGGACCCTGGAGGAACTTGCACAACACCAAGGCCAGGTTGTAAGAGTTTCTTTGTTTCGTTATTAATACAAACTGGTTTATTTTTCTCAATAGCTTGTGTTAATGAGTTATTTCATGTGTTCCTTGGTCTGCATGTTGAATATATGTTTTATTATATGAAATGCAAGTGCTTGGTAATTGTTTGATTGTTTGTGGTTGCAGGAATTGACTTGAAGGAGGAGCTCATCCGGATCGTCAAGAACGGACCTCAACAACAGCGTTTTGGAATAAGGTAAGCCTAAACACTTGTAGTTTTCATGTTATAAAAGGTGTATTTAGAGAAAGATCACTCCATTTTGTCTTGTTTGTCATTAGAATGTCTTAGACTTCTAGGAAGGTCAGCCGTGTCCGCACCCTTGACCAATTCCGTGTGACAAATTGGCGACTCCACTGGGGAAGAACCCATTTTGATGATGTCTCATGTCAGGATTGCGACTCGATCGCAAGATTATGGTAGTAAGGCTCCTGTTGATGGTAAGGAAGCAGAATCCTCTCACTCTAACCCATCAACCTCAGCTCCTGGTTCCGATCCACTACAGATCGAAAAACCTAACCCAGACTTAGTGATTAAGCCGCCCGCCAAGGGTGTACTTCGAAGGTCTGCTTTCAATCCACATGCGAGGGTAGCCCAGAATTACAACATTGTTGAGGACTTAGCTGTTTCACCTTCAGCAATGTCGGCACTCGAAGTGCTGCAATCATGTCCAGCGCAACGAAAATTGCTTTTGTCGGCTATCGGAGCTGTCGATGTTCAGGACCCGAACCTAATGATCTTTGATCTAGAAAATAGTACACCGCGTCTCCCCCATCAAATGGCTTTCCAAATCCCAGTGATAGTCAAAAACAGGCCTATTCATCGGACTGTGATTGATGAGGGAGCTTCTACGTGTATTATGTCGATTCAATGTTGGAGATCGCTTGGTTCTCCTTCGTTAAACCAATCCCCCACCATCCTTAAGGCCTTTGATGGCCGTGGGTTCCGTCCGTTTGGTATTCTACAAGAATTGCCTATAGGGGTCGAAGGTAAAACTGTTAGTCTGGATGTGGAAGTGGTTGATGCCCCTCTAGACTACAACCTTCTTTTGGGTCGAAGTTGGTCATATGCTATGCCAGCGGTCGTTTCATCGGTCTTCAGAGTCATTAAGTTTCCACATAACGGTAAGATCGTGACTATTGATCAGCTGACATACTTTTCATCCGATCCAGCCTCTTCAGAGAGTATTCAACATGTTGGTAAAACGACAATCCCTTATAGGGACATTGGTGTAGGTTTAGTTAAGGATTCCAGTTTACTGGGAACTTTTCCTCTCCCTCCACTCAACGTAGACCCTTCGTTTGCAACGATTCATATGATCACGTCAGAAAACATTATTTATGATGATCCTTGGTATGTTCCATCTGACTCTGAGCTAGATTCGTTCGGTGATGTTATGCCGTTGAGTCCGTATGAGATTGCTTATGAAGCTCTTATGTCTTTTACCGATTTTCATTCAACCGAAACCGACCAAATGAATGTGGTCAGTGAAGAGTCACTTTTCACCTCACCCTTAGAACGGATAACGTTTCCCGAAGAAGTGTCATCTGACGAACAACTTCGCGAAATCCTAAGTGTAGATGATCTACCATGGGAAGATCTCCATCACAGATCTTCGTTTTTACCTAAGGGCGATGCATTTGAAAATGATTTTTCATCTATCTTTACCGCTGAATATGTCAAAGACGCTCAGGATCCAACGAAACATTCTGATTCAGAGCTGAATTTAGGGAATATTTCTCGTACTATTCCCATTGATATTTCAGTGAAGTCCGGAATCGAGGAGAACATTCATATAGGTGCCGCATGTACTGAAGAAGAAATCCAAACTTACAAGGCCCTATTCCAAGAATTCCGCGACGTGTTTGCCTGGTCTTACGAGGAAATGCCGGGAATTGATCCTGCCATTGTTATTCATGAAATAAAGACCTACCCGGATGCTAAACCCATTCGGCAACGGTTGCGTCAGATTCACCCTCGAAAAGCGGCTGCGATTAAAGCAGAAGTCGAAAAGCTGTTGAAAGCAGGTTTCATTTATCCGATCCCGTTAACGGATTGGGTATCGAATATTGTTCCCGTCAATAAAAAACAAGGAACAATAAGAATCTGTATCGACTATAGGGATATAAATCGAGCTTGTCCAAAAGACAACTATCCTACGCCTTATATCGATCAAATTATTGATGATTGTGCCGGAAGTGAGATGTTTTCCTTCATGGATGGTTTCTCAGGTTATAATCAAATCAATATTCTACCTGCCGACCAACCAAAAACGACATTCATTTGTCCATGGGGGACATCTGCTTATTGCAAGTTACCTTTTGGGCTTAAGAATGCCGGGGCCACTTTTCAACGGGCGATGTCTTATGCATTTCATGATATCAAGCACATTGTGCAACCCTATCTCGATGATTTGCCTGCTCATTCTTTACATCGAGCTGATCACCTTGTCCACCTATGAGCAATCTTTATGAGGTGTAGGCATTATCGGATTCGGTTGAATCCCCACAAGTGTGTTTTCTGTATAGAAACAGGTCGATTGCTGGGATTTGTTGTTTCAAAAGCCGGCATTCGCGTCGATCCCTCGAAAGTCGAGGCTATCATCAAATTGCCTCCTCCTTCGAGTTTGCGCCAACTCCAAAGTTTGCAAGGGAAAGCGAACTTTTTACGCCGATTCATCCCAAACTACGCCGAGGTCACTAAAGGTTTTACACAGTTGTTGAAACAGAACGCACAATTCTTTTGGGACGAGATTGCCCAACAATCTTTTGATGCACTTAAACACGTGTTGACCCATGCACCGTTATTGCATCCTCCCAACTACAACCAAGACTACTTCTTATACCTCGCAGCTTCGCATTCCACCATTGGAATGGTGTTAGTTCAAGAAGATGAATTCGGAGCGGAGCATGTGATATATTATCTTAGTAGAACCTTAAATCCCACTGAGTTAAAATATTCGCATGTGGAGAAATTGGCCCTGGCAGCCGTTCAAGCTGTCCAGCGTTTTCGTCACTACATTCTTCTTCGCAAAACTACGGTTATTTCGGATTGCAACCCTATGATTTATATTTTGACAAAACAACTGCTAGGGGGCAAGTACTCTAAATGGATTGTTATCCTGCAAGAGTTCGACTTGGAGTTCGAGAAGTCCAAGTCTAAGATATCTTTAGTTTTTGCGGAATTGATGTGTGATTTCCCGAGTGCTGACACAGAGACTGTGGCAGAGGAGTCCATTGCGGACGAATCTTTGTTTCTTATTAGCACTTTAGATCCGTGGTATGGGGATATAATCATCTATCTCCAAACCCAAACCTTTCGGCCTAAAGCTTCCACGGAAGACCGTCGAAAAATTCGGTTTCGATCCCAGCAATACAGAATTATTGGAGATACACTTTATCGCCGTGGGGCAGACTTAGTTTTTCGACGTTGTTTAACTCACGACGAGGCTGAGAGAGTTTTGAATGATTGTCACTCTGGAGCATGTGGCGGTCATATGTCTGGGTATGCCACAGCTCAGAAGGTGTTGCGCGCTGGCTACTTCTGGCCGTCTATGTTTAAAGATTGTATCCTTGCCGTCAGAAAATGCCACAATTGTCAAGTGTTTGATCGAAAGATGCGCGCTCCACCTGCTCCTCTCCACCCTATAATTGCCGCTGGTCCATTCGCCAAATGGGGTATTGACTTTATTACTTGTAACCCTCACTCGGCCGGGGGCATGCGTATATCATCCTCGCGGTTGATTATTTTACAAAATGGGCCGAGGCGATGCCTACATTCGACGCAAGCGGCAAGACAGCTGCAGTTTTCGTATTCAATCATATCATAACTAGGTTTGGTGTCCCACAAGCAATCATTACTGACCATGGGAGCCATTTTCGAAACGTCATGATGACTGAGCTTACAAGCCAGCTTGGTTTGCGCCACGATAGCTCTACTCCTTATTATCCGCAAGCCAACGGTTTGGTTGAGTCAATCAACAAAGTTCTAGTCATCATGATTCGACGGATCATTGGTATCCATCGAACGAATTGGCATAACATGTTATTTTCGGTGCTATGGGCATATCGAACTTCAGTGAAAAATTCAACAGGTTTCACCCCTTTCCAGCTAGTTTATGGCTTAGAAGCTGTGTTACCTATTGAATGCGAAATCCCATCACTTCAAATGGCTGTCGAATTACTTCCAGCTACTTCCGAAGAGGAGAAACGGTTATTATACTTGGCTAAATTAGATGAGACTCGACGTGACGCTACTTTAGCTATCGAGACTCACGCGAAACGAATGAAAGCTCAGTACGATAAAAATGTAACCCCTCGAAGTTTTTCGGAAGGAGACCTAGTACTATTATATGATCAAGCTAACGATAAGCTAGGTGCCGGAAAATTCGTTCCCATGTGGCATGGGCCCTACATTGTAAAGCGAAAGCTAGCAAAAGGGGCTTATGAGTTAGTTGATTTTGATGGGGACTCTTTGGGTAAACCTAGAAATGGACTTTACCTAAAGAGGTATTATGCTTAAAATGATGGGTATGGAGAAATTTTTAGATAGGTTAGATTTCCTTTCTAGCTAGCAAGTGTGTTAGTTTAGTCAGTGTGCTTAGCTTAGCGAGTGTGGTTTTTCGTCATTATTCTGGCTTATCTTGGTTTTACTCTTGATATTGTAGATGTCGACGCCTCTCCAAACATACATTGGATTTGCTGATGGTGCTTGTCGTAATACATGGAATATCTCTTCCGCAGCTTGGGTTATCTATTCGCCCTCTGACGAGTTAGTTTGTATGCATGGGGTAAGCCTCGGTCAAACAACGAATAACATTGCAGAATACAGTGCAGTGGTTGAATTATTATCCGAATCTATTTCATTTGGAATTCGACGTTTGATAGTGAGGTTAGATTCTGAACTTGTTGTATTACAGCTTAATAGAGTTTATGCCATTAGAAATCCTGTGTTATTAAGGTTGTTTTTGAGAGTGCATCTCTTGGAACGTGAATTTGATTACATTGAATATCAACATATTCCAAGGTCCCTGAATACATTAGCAGATGCAATTGCTTCTCGAGTGTTGGACAGACATTTATAATGATCATGCAAGTAAATTTAAAAACATTTCATCATATGTTAAACAAGATAAGCCGGTAATAGTGATATATATAGATAGAAGTGTGTCAAAAAATATATACATCGTCTTCGATCATAGGTTGAAAACACCTTATGATCGGCAAAATGATAGTACAAAAAGTCAAAATGTCACATGTGACTACAAAAGTGACTAGTCAATCACTGGTGGTGCTCTCTGTATGACACCACTGCGCGGGCTACCTTACGCAAAAATCTCCTAAACGGTCCAGGGACCGCGACTACGAAACGCTGAAGCCTGATAGGAATGTCGTCCATAGTAGTCTCAGGTATATCTGCCGTGAGACGCTCTAGATCATGCTCCAACTCAGCTAGTACTTCTGCTGTCGCGTCCTGTGGGACCGGTACCGGTGCAGCTGGATGTAGTCTATCATAAGGCCGGAGGTTGGCTGGACGCTGTGGTCCAACATCTGCATTTTGAAAAAGTTTTACTATTAGTTTTGAGACGATATATATAAAAAATACAAAAAAAATACATAATTAGGAAACTTGTGAAAATAAAAGTACCTCTGTCGTCCCATTGTTCTCCCTGTGGAAGAACCATGTCCGGATCACCTCTGAAATCCATTCCGGCATACGGAAAGTCCTGTATCACAAAAAGCTGGCCCTCTAACCAGTCAAAATAACTATCTGAGAATCGAACTACTGTCGCGCCCTCGTCAGGATGCCGGGCCATCACCGCAACCCATCGTATCAGCTTTGGCTGCCGAGGACCCAAGATATCAACAGTGAGTTGCTGAGGGATCAGCATTGGAATTCTCTCCAAGGCAAAGCTCACGACTATAGGCCCATATCCAAAAGTCTTTAGTCGTCCGTTCTTTGCCTGGTCAGTTGGCTCTTCATATGAGCCGACATAGCTTCACACCAGTTGAAAATGGTGCCTTGGTAACAGTCAATTGCCATCCGCATTTGGGATCCGGAAGCAATGTGTAAAGCGGCCGCGCCGCAAATTCTGGTAACCGTGAACGCTATGACTTTGAGTTCCGGTAGAGTGATGTGTTTTATCTCTATGCCTTTTGAATGGTGAGCCCCACGTGTGCACCAATCCTCGCGGAGACTATCAAGGGATTGGCCACCCGGCCTAGTCCCCGCAAGACTGAGTTGCTCACCTCTGTTTGGCAAGCCAGTGAGAAAGTATACATCCGAGGGCTCTATCTCGAGCTGGTGCCCTCCTATGTAAAAGCATTGTTCTTGAACGTTCCATCGCTCAACCAGCCATTCCAAGAATCTTACCTGGCCCCTCATGCCGGTATGGTCCAATATTTGTATAATCCGCATGCTCTTAGGGCATCCAGGGAAGGTTGATGATTTATTGCAGCTTCATCTTCCTCTACATGCTCTCTTTCTCTCCAGTCTAACATGATTAATGCCCTGCATATCAAAAATAGCAATTAGAAATTGATTTGGGAATATTTGGTGGTTTTTTGAGAGAGTTGGGGTTTTGAAATGCGCGTTTCTCGGAAGATGCACCCCGGCTTTGTAGCACAGGGCGCCCGGACGCAGCTGGCCTGAAGGCGGGCTGCGTCTTCCGACCGTTTTCCCGTATGAGAAAAAGTCGGGGGACGCAGGTCACCCGAAGGGCACCTGCGTCCGCCGAGAGGCGCATTCCAAAACCAAAACCCTCCCAAAAAATGAAACTAAGACCTAAAAATTAATTCTAAACGGATAGAAATGCAGAGTAGGATGTGTAAAATACCTGGATGAGACGGCCTTCGATTCCGACGGTCAGATTTTCCGCAGCGACCATGGGAAGTTTCTTGTCAAAAGCTCCTTTTTCGACCTCAACAGTGAAACGGTAAAAATGACATGGTAAAAGGTCTTTTTATAGGTTTTTTGGATGAATTAGTTCATTTTTTACCATGAAAAGATGTTTTTGAATGTATTTTTGCCTATTTTAAACAGGTATGAGTAATGTGTTGCTTTTGTGCAGGACAAAGGGATTTCGAGGGAAATTGTAATTTTTTCACAAACAAAAATATCAGAGTCATCTTTTAAGCCCTTTTCTGACTGCTAAAACATGAAAAGATCGCCGAGTGTTTCTTTTTCACTCGTTAAAATGGAATTAAAAGACGGTCCCCTTTTAGCTCTTTTCTGACCGCAAAATCAGGAAAAGATTGCCGGGTTTTTGTCGTTTCGAACTCGATAAGGAAATAAAACGACGTGTCCTTGATCGCTTTTTACTTTTCAGGTCAACGACACTATTATGAAAGTACTCCTTGGTCGCAAGATCAAGCAGTTCCCCCAGGTATTATTTTATACTTTTTCGGGCTTGAGGGACACAAATATACGAAAAAGTTCAACGTGGAGTCTCCTTTAGTTTTTTCAGACTCTCTAAAATTGAAAAACGCCGAGTTTCTCCTATACTGGGCTCGTTAAACTTTTACAGTAGAGGACCTGTTCAATTACAAACAGGAACGAACCACTCCTTCCTAGGGTTCGAATTTAAACTAGGTTGGACTCGTCCGAAGGATGAGCTTATAATCAAGCATATGTTATCCTCCTCAAGCTTGTTAAAAATAAAGAGGTACTTGCCAGAAATGGTGGGGAAAAGAGAGAAGAATGAACCTGTTTGTCACCTTTTGTCTCAAAAGAAACTTTATTACCGCTCTTGAACACGACACTTTTTATTCACCTGGGTTGGGAAATCTTTTACCTCACAGTTGACCAAACCACTTTGAAAGTCTTTAACCGGGTTCCGGGGATTAACTTTGAGTTATTCGTCACCAAGCCATCTGTTGTGTCGTTATGTGTTCAAGAGGTCTGCAAGAAAAACTTTCATTTGCAAAATACTTGTCATCCATTTGACCATCCCTGAGTCAGTCCTTACAGCGACATTTCTTCAACTTGAACAATGATTTCGTGTTGTGGGCTTGCCTGCAACGGGTCGCTTTCTATCGACATCGACACATTATCTAGAAAGATGACTTAGGAATCGACAGTACCTTGAAGTCTGCATGCATCAATGGCAGGTTTCTCGCCTTTGACGTCAGTTTACATCATTGACTTTCGATCAAAGGATTCCGTGAAGTGTTCAACATCAAAACATCTATTCACATTTCACGGGTTGTGCTTGGTACTTTGAGAACCATTGACATTACTGGTGGTTTCTCTCACGCTTGTTAACAGTTTGCATCATCGACTGGTAATCAAGTGGTTTCTAACATGTTCGACATTGAATCATTTAATCACATGGCTAGAATCGTACCAATTCGGGAAGTAGAAGTGAAGACCCTGGATCTAGTTTCTACCATCCAGGCTGCGAGGAGTTTTGTATTCATTATCTATGTAGACTAATCATAAACAGATGGCTGCGTCTATACTGTGTCTACAAAAGTCTATAAAAATGATGTACTGCAAGATCATTCCTGTATCAGAATAGTTAGTCCATTAGTTAAAGTTTTGAATCTGAGTATGGGAATGCCTACCTCAGTGATGATATAATCTTATCCATGTATTTTGTGTTGAAAATTGCAGGTTCCAACTAGGCCATCCACAAGACAATCCTTGAAATGATAAAGCGCTTCACCCTTCCTAGAATTACAAAACCCTACTCTATTCCAGGCTTCGCACTTTAGGGGGCAATCTGTTACACTAAAAAATGTCACCTTGACTACTTACAGTTAGTATGGCTCAAATCAACAGTCATGCTACCCTCTTGGGCAAGTCTCATGCCTCTGTTATCCATCTCAAACTCAAAGAAGAGAGAAAGTCTTGTAAAAACTATGTTTATCTCTGGGGTCGCAGGTTCTCTCTAGCCTTACCTGCGGGGACGCTGACCATGTTCACAAAATCTGCGTCCATGGACACTCTGTATGTTAAGGGACAGGTGCGTCCCTCTGTAAAAGGCAAAATGCGCGAGTTTTATCTTGAAAAAGTTACTTGTGGTTACTTCTAGAACATTCTAGAGGTCGGTTTGATGAAATGGATGTGCCTCCAGTTGGTTCATGTATCTCTATTAAGGGGGAACTTATCCCATCAATAAGGGAGCTATCCCACCCAAAGAGGGGGATGATCCCATTGATAGTGGACCTGAATAACCTCTTTACAGCACTATAAATAAATACATTGAGCCAGAGGGAGAGGAGGTTGGAGCTATACATTTTCTTTGGGTAAATGTTGCAGGATTTAGGTCTTCCATTAGAGCCTTTGTGAGGAGAGATTGTCTTTACTTGATTCTACTTGGAAGAGGGTGAGCTTTGTCAAAGTAGAGGAAAACCCTTGATGGACCCTGGGAGGAACTTGCACAACACCAAGGCCAGGTTGTAAGAGTTTCTTTGTTTCGTTATTAATACAAACTGGTTTTTTTTTCTCAATAGCTTGTGTTAATGAGTTATTTCATGTGTTCCTTGGTCTGCATGTTGAATATATGTTTTATTATATGAAATGCAAGTGCTTCGTAATTGTTTGATTGTTTGTGGTTGCAGGAATTGACTTGAAGGAGGAGCTCATCCGGATCGTCAAGAACGGACCTCAACAACAGCGCTTTGGAATAAGGTAAGCCTAAACACTTGTAGTTTTCATGTTATAAAAGGTGTATTTAGAGAAAGATCACTCCATTTTGTCTTGTTTGTCATTAGAATGTCTTAGACTTCTAGGAAGGTCAGCCGTGTCCGCACCCTTGACCAATTCCGTGTGACAGTACAACAATTGGCGATTCACTAGTGTTGGGTTGTGTTATATTCTTTCCACGACCAGCCCACGTAGTTAACCGGAGGTTGGGGGGGGGGAGGTCACAGAGGGTTTGAGGGGCACCCGTAACCCCACTTTATGGGGTCCGGGGTAGTGCCCTAGAAAATTTTGGTTTTGGAACCTATGTTAGGTTGGGTGAACCCACCTATGGTTTTGTGCATAATTTTCACACATGTTTTTTGGACGCGATGGTTTTTTATCCATGGTATTGAATGTGATGGTTTTCGGTCCATGGTATTGGATGCTTTGGCATGTATAAATATGTATTGTAACATTGAAAGGAACATAATGAAAAATCAAGCTGGTAGTCCCAGTTTTGGGATCCAGGGGAAATCTTTGTGTATATGTGTTTTATGTGTTATTCTCTCGCATTGTTTATTTTCTGTGTTTTAGAATTCGTATGCAGGTAATTTGTGTACGGGGTTAAAACCTACATTTGGTATCAGAGCTGTTTTGGCTTCAAGGGGACGCTTTTATTGCTGAAGGGTTTTGCTTGGGTCTGTGGTAGACCCTATTCAGTGGGAGATCTGCGAGATCGATTCTGGTGGTGAAAAAAGATGGTGAGTAGTGGAAAGATAGAGATCGAGAAATTTAATGGTCAGAGTTTTGAGTTGTGGAAACTCAAGATGGAGGATTTGTTGGTGGATAAATATCAGTGGATCATGGTAGATTCGGGTACTAAACCAACGGGAGTGTCCGATGAAGAATGGAAGAAGTTGGATCGGAAGGCAAAGAGCACAATACGATTGTGTGTCTCAGATTCAATATTGCTGAATGTAACAGGGGAAGCTAGGGCGAAGGCTTTATGGGACAAGTTAGGGACTTTGTACCAATCTAAGTCTCTGGTGAATAAACTGTTTCTGCGGAAAAAGCTGTATAACCTGAGGATGAAAGATGGAGACTTGGTGACAGAGCATCTGAATGCATTTAATACTATGGTAAGTCAGTTATCATCTGTTGATATTAAAATTTCAGATGAAGATAAGTGCATTAGTTTGTTGTGTTCTCTACCAGATTCGTGGGATAGTCTGGTTATTGCAATAGGTAGCAATGAAACTTCCTTGTGAAACCAACACTTGCACTGCTGCAACGCGCGTGTTTTGAGCTGCCATGCCCCTGCTTCTTTGGCCCCTGTGGCCTCCGCAGGCCTCCTGCCTAGCAGCCCCTGCTGCTTGGCCCTCATTCCTTCCCAGCATTCCCACAATTGGGCTCTCCCTTCCTCCTCCGATTTTTAGCAGAGTTGCATAGCTGCCGCCATGAGTGCACCTGGGGGTGGGGAGCCCTCTCCCACCCTGCCAATCTCTTTAGAAGAAGAATTTAGAAGACTGCTCTCGCAGAAAGGGAAGAAGTGTTTGACTCCAGAAGTCCCGAAATTCATCAAAAAATTGGAGGAAATTCTTGAGATCACCCTGCCAGAAGAACAACCGATGAAAATCGCACTAGCACTAGTTGACAGAGGGTTGGTAGGACAATTTATAGGATGCTAGCCCTCTACAAAAACAACAAGTGACTGGATCTAATGCAACTGGAGGCCCCAGCTGGAAAACAATGTGATCTTCTATGCTGTTGGAAGAGGGTATTTCATTTTCGAGTTCACCTCCAAAGAAGATTGAGATTGGTTTTCAGAAACAACCCATATTTTATGGGAAATCAAGGTCTGTATCTTAATAAGTGGACCCCCCACTTCGATCCCTCAATCGACACCCCTAAAGAATTCCTAGTCTGGGTCCGCCTCCCCAATATTCCGATCCACTACTGGAGCTATCACACCATGCAGAAGATTGGAAATGGTCTCGGCCACTTCATTGACAAAGCAGATAACAAGGGCCAATATACCTGCGTAAGAATATGTGTGGAAGTCGATTTGGAAGCTGGACTACCTGAAGCAATAAAACTTACAGTTGGAGAATGGCATCACTATTAAAAATTAGATTACGAGCAATTGCCTTTCAAATGCAGAACCTGTCATGAACATGGACACTTCCAACGAAACTGCCCAAAAGCCCTAGCTGGGGACAAAGTGGATGAAGAAGGATGGAAAGAAATAAAAAAGGGCAAGGCAGTCCCAAAACCAACTGAGAAGAAAAATTATGGGCCATTGGTGAAGCCCCAACCCAAACCAAAAGCCAAAGAAGTTCCAAAAGAGGGTTCTTCCTTTGGGGAAAAGACAGATGCCATTGGGACCCAAGAGGAACCAGAATATCCATTGAAGAAAGTGAAAGAAACTGAGGCAAAGTCAACTCTTCCTCCAGCAGAGGTTAAACAAGGGGAAAAATAAGAAAACGAGGAGCACATCAATCTAGGCTCCAACTCTGAGGGAGATTCAGAAGATGGAGTCTCAGATTCAAACAGCTCTCAAGTCACTCCTCTCAAGTCGGCCAGGGGTCAAAAGTCCAAGAAGAAATAGAGAGAGGAAAAAACTTACCTAGATGTCCTCCAAGGCTCTCAGAAAAATCTCAAAGGAATGATGAATACCATATCTAAGCACAAGCATGGTTAGGATCCAAGAGGAGCCACAACCTTCCAAGCCAGTAAATAATGAGATACGTCTCCTGGAACTGCAAAGGGTTAGGCAGCAGGTTGAAAGAAGAAGCTTTGAAAGACATTGTAAGGATGTACTCGCCTGAAATCCTTCTCATCCAGGAGACAAAAATCGAGGACCTTCTACTCCTCCAAGCAAGCAAAGCATTCTGGCATAAAGGTCAAGTGAGAGCAGTCAACGCCAGAGGCAACTTTGGAGGGATTGCCTCCTTTTGGGACAACTCCAAATATGATCTGATTCATGAAGAATTTTCCCCCCATTGGCTACTCACTAAGCTCCTCCATAAAGAGTCTGGCCATCAAGTAAGTATGTTCAATCTTTATGCTCCAGTCTTGCTATCGAAGAAAAAAATTTGTTGGGACTCACTTCAGTCCTATATTTTCTTGCACAATCCAGAAAATATTATTATTGTAGGTGATTTGAATGTTATGTTAGCCACATAAGAGAAAAGGGGGGGTTCGCTGGTCAGGGACCCAGCTAGAGAATGGGTTGAAGACATCATTTTAGATTGGGAATTGGAGGATATCAAGGCCACAACTGGGAAATTCACCTAGTCAAAGAAAAGGATAGGCCCTGGCCACATTGCTGCTCATCTGGATAGATTTCTAGTCCAATCCTCCTTCTTGACTTGTGGTCTAATGACCACCTCTAAAATTCTGCCGAACTACACCTCTAACCATAAACCCATTCTGCTTGAGCTCTCCTTGGATGGAAATCTTAGCCCCATTCCCTTTAGATTCAACTCTCTATGGATTCATCAAGAAGGATTCCAGGACATGGTCTCTGAGGCCTGGAACCAGCAAGTCCAAGGATCCCCTTTCTTTGTGTGGGAAGAAAAATTGAGAAGACTTAAAAGAGAGCTCAAGGAGTGGGCTAAAAGGCTGAAAACGCCCATCGCCAAAAGAAAGGAGCTACATGAAAGTTTAGAAGGCCATCAATTAACAATGAAGAATTCCAATGTAACTCAATCCCTTCTTCAAAAAGAAGTAGAACTACAAAAATATCTCCATAGAGCAAGTAGGGATGAAGAAGAGTTCTGGAGACAGAAGTCTAGAAATCTTTGGTTAAAGGCTGGAGACAAAAATACAAGCTACTTCCATAAGCAAGTTGAAGCACGCAAGCACTTCAAAACGGTAAATGAAATTCACTATCAAAACACTCTGGTGAAAGATTCTGAAGGCATAAAGCGAGCAGCCCACTCCTTCTTCAAATATCATTACTCTGCCCCGGAAGACCCTCCTATTGAGTCTCAAGCCTATCCGATTGATCTTATTCCTCATTGTGTTCAAGAATCTGAAAATATTATGCTAACTGCTCCGATCAATATGAATGAGATTAAAAAAGCTTTGGATTGCATGGACCCGGACAAAGCCTCGGCCCTGATGGGTTCACAACAAGGTTCTACCTGAATTGCTAGCCTACAATGAAAAAATACCTTCTGAGAATGATCCGCAAATCTCAGACCTGTACCAAGATTGGAGGCAGTACCAACTCGGCCTTCCTTACCTTGATTCTGAAAGACAAAGGCACCACTGATTTCAGCAGATTCAGGCCCATCTCTTTGTGTAACACAAGTTATAAGCTGATCACAAAAATAATAGCCAACTATATTAAGAAAATCCTGCCGGTCATCATCCCTGAAAACCAAGGAGGATTCATAAAAGGCAGAAAGATTCTTGACAATATTGTGCTGGTGCAAGAAGCAATTCATTCAAGCTGTCATCGTAAAGAGAAAGGCATGGTGATTAAGCTTGATTTGTCAAATGCCTTTGATAGGGTGAAACATGATTTCCTATTTTCTGTGATGGAGAAATTTGGCTTCTCAAAAGTTCTCATAACTTGGGTGAAAGCCTGCATTGCCTCCCATTGGATAGCGCCCCTGGTTAATGGTCGTTCAACGGAATTCTTCCAGGCCTCGAGGGGGCTAAGACAAGGTTACCCTTTGTCCCCACTCCTCTACGCCATTCAAGCTTCGGTGCTTAGCTTCCAGCTAGACTACTATCAATAGATCCAAACTCTGCCCGGCCTGAGAATGGCTCACAATGTTAAAGACATAAATTATGCCTAGTTTGCTGACGATACTTTATTGCTTGGAGGAGCTAGCATAAATTCTGCTAGAACCTTCAAGAAGGAGCTGGACATTTATAAGGAGGTTTCGGGCAGCAAGATAACTATCTAAAAAGCACGATATATGGCTGGGATTTCTCGATCAAGGATTTGACAGACATAGCCAGGATTTTAGAAATGGAAATAACCCTGACCTGGGAGTCATTTAAGTATCTTGGGAACCCAATCTTCAAATCAAATCCTAAGGTTTCTCACTGGATGCCTCTGCTAGACAAGCTAAAACTCAGAATACAACCTTGGGGAGCCTCATGGTTGAATAACACTGGGAAGGTAATCCTTATGAAATCTGTTCTCATAAGTCTCTCGGTTTATCATAAATCCATCCTTTTAGCCTCTAAAACCTTTATTAGCAAAGTGTATGGTCTCCTGAGAAGATTTTTGTGGGAGGGAGGGAAAAATAATGAAAGAAGGCTCCATTTAGTAAATTGGGACATTATTAAGAAGCCATTCATGGAAGGAGGTCTCCAAATGCGGGATTCGGCAGCCCAAAATCTTGCTCTGGGCTCCAAGCTCCTTTTGGAACATTGTTTCTGGGAATCCCAGTTGGAGCAAGAGAGTTCTGTGGAAAAAATATTTTCATGGGCAGTGTTTGAGGTGCTTGGACCAGCCCCCATGAATTTCCAAAGGATCTCCAATTTTCAAACTCTGTCTCACAGCTTTGAAACATTTCAGTCATAAGCTTTATTGGATCCAAGGTAATGGAAAAAAAATAAAAATTTGGGATGATTCGATTCTTGGAGATCAGCCCTTAAATAATATGGCAGAACTAGAAAATATCAGAGTTTGGCTTTAGTCCAGCAATCTGGAAACCCTTTGGGACATCTCCAATTGGACAAATGATGTTGATAGTCTATGGGATGGTTGGAATTTGGGGGAGGTCCCCCATTGGCTAGATGGTGAAGCCAATTTATTGTTGGACTTCCTCCAAGAAAAATCTCCCTTAAAGGCCTCCTATAAGGACAAAAGAGGGTGGGGTTCTCTCTCAGGCTCTTACTCAGTAGTAGAAGGTTACAAAAATATGGTGGTTGTCCCTAGCATCCCCCTAGAGCCAACTCAATGGAAATTTATTTGGTCTTTCCCCGCCCTCCCCAAAATTGACTTCTTTTGCTGGACTCTGGCGCATAAAAGTATCCTCACTAGAGATAACCTAAGGAAGCGTGGAATGGAAGGTCCCTCCAGGTGCCCTCTTTGTGCTTCAGATGAAGAAACAACTAACCACCTGTTCTTATTGTGCCCCTTTGCTGAAGAAGTCTAGAGGGGTGTCCTGATGTTAAGATCAGACAAAATAGAGCTTATAGGAAATACTTAGGACCTACTAAGAAGCTGGGCCAAATTATCCTCGTTCTGTCTCTAAAAAAAAAGCCTTCTCAAGACTGCCTGGATGTTGATCCCCAAATTCACATGCTGGAAACTATGGCTGGAGAGGAACAACAAAATTTTTAGGGAGGAGAGTTGTAACCCGATCAAAATTATCACTAAGATCAAAGCTCTATTGGGGGAGGCCTTAGAAACCAACCCCACCATAAGATATGGCACGATTCTGGATAGCGAGGAAGATCAATGGTTAAAAGAGCTCATCCCAAATCACCAGAACAGACCCATTCCTCCTGCTAAAGCCACCTCCCACTGGGAAATTCGTCTGGAAGAATAGGAATTCATCAAATAGAGATCTGCTCTGGATGATCACTTCCTTTTCTTCGATATGGCCGCCAAAATCAACCCACGAAAGGTGGGTGGCAGTGGAGTTATCTTAAGCCCAGGTGGCTCAATTGAGCTGCACTTTTCTTGGGGTCTGGGGCATGAAACAAACAACAGAACCGAGGCTCTTGCTCTATGGCAGGGTCTAAATCTAGCTCTCAAGAGGAACCTCCTCTCCATCTCAGTATTTGGAGGCTCCAAACTAGTTATACAGGATATGAATTCTCAAAATATCCCTTCTCAGGTGCAGTTAGCCCCCATCCTCAAAAAAATCAGACTTCTGTTTCCCAAGTTCCACAAAATCTCCTTCTATCACGTTTTAAGGAAGTTAAACTCACAGGCGGACTTGGCAGCCAACCTAGGCTCTCTCAGGAGTAGGAGATCTCTGTTAGTTTTTGATATGGAATCGGACTGCAACATTCCTTAATTCTAGAGATGTCTGGGCCTCTGTTCCTTTGAGAATTTCGTTGATTCAGATTCTCCAGACCTCAGGACTCAACCATTCTGTGCTGGCCATTGTTAGGATCCGCAAACTCACTCACAAGGGAAGTTTAGAACGCAACCTCGACATTTTGATCTCTGTTCATCACTGGAAATTACTACTGCATCTGGGTAGGTGTTGGGGAGTTCACGAGGGCCTCCTCAAGACCAGTTTCCACTCTTGGATTTCTTGATCTCT
The DNA here is from genome assembly GCA_031772625.1 of Pinus tabuliformis. Taxonomy (NCBI): domain Eukaryota; kingdom Viridiplantae; phylum Streptophyta; class Pinopsida; order Pinales; family Pinaceae; genus Pinus; species Pinus tabuliformis. Next base: position 80,785,767 of record CM062809.1, read on the forward strand.
TTATAATGCTCCACCAGATCAAAAATAAATTGTAGTGATTCCTGGGATGATTTCGTTCTCCCCGCATTGGGTCTCCTCTCTGCAAACTAGGAAGCAGATATTCGTCTCAGAAAGTAAAAGTAATGAATCTTCACCAAGGTTGATGCACTGCGCCTGTGATCAGTTAACAAAGGGGAAAAACAAAAATGCAAGGGCTGTTCTTTTTGGAAAAGGAACAACAGAAAAATCCAAGAGCCGATTCGTTGGAAAAGGAACAGAAAAGAAATGCAAGAGCCATTCCATTGGGAAAAAGGAACAACAGAAAAGGAACAGCAAAAAAGGAACAACAAAAAAGGAACAACAAAAAAGGAACAACAGAAAATACAGTAGAAAAAGGAACAATAGAAAAAGAACAATAGAAAAGGAACAATAGAAATCTGTTGATAAGAGCACTTTCAAGCAATCAACCGCAAATCTGTAACAATGAATTATAGAGAAGCCTTGTTAAATCCCTCGGCAGCTGTTTTGCCGAATCATAAATAAAAACTACCGTTATTGTCAAAAAAAAGCAATGCAACTGCCTTGCATTTTGATGAAATAGTCTCAGCCTTGTTGATGGAGGAGATGAGACGAAAAAAATGGAGAGCCAGAATGGTCATGCCTTGTCTGTATGAGGATGGTCCCAAAATAGAAACAAAAATAAGTCATCGAGTGGAAGATCTAAATCTAGAGGGAGATATAAATCTCCAGGAAAACCTATAAAGGTGGTTTGCTGGAAATGCGGAAAGGAAGGCCACTTCAAAAGGGACTATAAATCTAAAGCTCTTGACAAAGGAAAGGGATCTGATGAGGCTCCTTTTGCAGAGGCGAAAACCACCTCAGATGAATGTGGGGATGTGTACTTGGCTTCTTCAAGTACACAAGTAGATCATGAGGCATGGTTGATTGACTCAGTGCATCCTTTCACTTCACTCCCCATAGAGAGTGGTTCTGCGAGTATGAGAAATATGATGGTGGTGATGTCTTCTTGGGGGATGAAAGGAAGGCTAGAATCATTGGTTGCGGAAAAGTAAAGTTGAAGTTTCAAGGTGGAAGGTTTAGAACGCTTCCAGGTGTTCTACATATTCCTGCATTAGCCAGAAATTTGATTTCTGTAAGCAAGCTGGATGATGCAGGTGTAAAAACAATGTTCGAGAAGGATACCTGCAAAATGGTTCGGGGAGCACTACTATTGATGCGGGGAGTTCGGATTGGACTCTGTACAAGCTGCAAGGTAGCACTGTTATTGATGGGTGCAATAGTTCTGTGGTTCATGAAAGTGGAGCAGAAAATTTAGTGGTCTCTGGAGAGAATACCATGTTGTGGCATCAAAGGCTTGGACATATTGGAGAGAAGGGCCTTCAAATACTTCATGGTAAAGGTATGGTAGAAGGTATGACTAATAGCTCTCTGGATTTTGATTTTTGTGAAAATTGTGTATATGGGAAGTAGAATTGGGTGAGTTTCCCCTCTGGTAGTAAGAGGGCAAAACAGATATTAGAGCTTGTGCACAGTGATGTGTTTGGACCTGTGAAGGTTCCATCACTGGGTAAGTATGTGTACTATGTATCATTTATAGATGGCTTCTCAAGGAATACATGGATATATTTCCTTAAGAAGAAATTTGAAGTCTTTGACAGATTTAAAGAATTTAAGGCTCTGGTGGAAAATTAGACAGAGAAGAAGATAAAGGTGTTGAGGATAGATAACGATGGAGAGTTTTGCAGTAAAGAATTTGAAGAATACTGTAAGAAGTGTGGTATAGCACGGAAGAAGACTATTCCATATACACCTCAGCAAAATGGAGTTGCAGAAAGAATGAGTAAGACATTGATGGAAAGGGCAAGAAGCATGCTCATTGGTGCTGGGTTAGGACAAGAATTCTGGGCAGAGGCGGTGGATACTGCATGTTACCTAGTTAACAGGTCATCTTCATCAGTGTTGGAGGATAAGACTGCACAAGAGGTATGGACTGGTAAGAAACCCTCTCTTTCACATCTAAGGGTATTTGGATGTGATGCATATGTACATGTTCTAAAGGAGAAAAGAACCAAGTTGGATAGTAAATCTGAAAAGTGCATCTTTATTGGGTATAAGGATGGTTTAAAGGGTTATAAGCTTTGGAACCCAGTAACAAAGAAGGTTGTGTACAGCCGAGATGTGGTGTTGAGAGAGGTGAAAGATGTTATTAAACATGAAGTCCAACCAAAGGAACCTGAGAAGATAGAGTTTGAGCTAAAGGAGGAAGAACCAGACTCTACAGTAGAGGAGGAATCAGAAGATGAAGAGCCACAAACTTCGGCTGTGAGAAGATTAGTTCGAGAAAGAAGGCAGCCAAAGAGGTATAGTTCATTTGCTTTCTGTTCAAATTTTGCTTTGTTTATTACTGATGATGATCCCAGAACTGTGAAGGAAGCAGTGGATTCAGAGGATGGAAAACTCTGGAAAGAGGCCATGGTTGATGAAATGACATCTTTGCACAAAAATGAGGCTTGGGATCTAGTGGAGTTGCTGGCTAGGAGGAAACCCATTGGCAGCAAATGGTTGTTCAAAAAGAATACAAATGAAGAAGGAAAAGTGGAGAAATCCAAAGCTCGGTTGGTAGAAAAAGGTTATTCCCAGGTGTCGGGAATTGATTTTGGTGATATTTTCTCTCCTATTGCGAAGGTAACTTCTATTAGATTACTTTTATCTATTGTTGCTACTTTTGATTTTGAGGTAGAACAGGTGGATGTGAAGACAACATTTCTTCACGGGGATTTGGAAGAGGAGATCTACATGAAGCAACTTGAAGGCTTTGTGGTGAAGGGTAAGAAAGAACTAGTATGCAAGTTAAAGAAGTCTCTGTATGGGTTAAAATAGTCACCAAGGATGTGGTATCATAAATTTGATACATTTATACGAGGACTCGACTTCACCAGAAGCAAAGTAGATCATTGTGCGTATTTTAAATTAATTGGTGACCATGTTATTTATCTGGTCTTATATGTGGATGATATGTTGTTGGTTGGAAATGACAAAGAAATTATCCATGATTTGAAGACCCAATTGTCCTCCAAATTCGACATGAAAGATCTTGGTGCTACAAACTATATTTTGGGCATGGAAATTAAAAGAGATAGGGAAAAGAGGAAGCTATGGTTAAACTAGAGGAATTATGTCGAGACAATACTGCAAAGGTTTAATATGCAAGATAGTAAACTGGTGAAGGTTCCTATTCCTGTAGGTGTGAGGTTATCTGTTGAACAGTGTCCCAAGACACAAGAAGAGGAAGAGGACATGTCACATGTTCTATATGCAAGTGCAGTCGGTAGCATGATGTATGCAATGGTCTATACTAGACCAGACATTGCACATGCAGTGGGAGTATTGAGCAGGTTTATGTCAAAACCATGAAAGGAGCATTGGACAACAGTGAAACATGTTTTTAGGTATTTGCATGGCACTAATGATTATGGTTTGTGCTACCAAGGAAGACCAGGATTGGACAGAGTGTTGGATATTTGTGGCTTTGTTGATGCAGACTGGGCTGGAGATCTGGATTAGAGAAGACCTACAAGTGGGTATGTGTTTAACCTATTTGGAGGTGCAGTCAGTTGGAAGAGTAAGAAACAATCTGTAGTGGCACTATCAACTACAGAGGCAGAATACATGGCAGCCACTCATGCAAGCAAGGAAGCAGTTTGGTTGCAGAGATTGTGTTCAAGTATGGGGTTAGTACAGGAAGCTATAAGGATAGATTGTGACAGCCAAAGTGCAATTTTCTTGGCAAAGAACCCTGCATATCATTCAAATATAAAGCACATTGATGTTCAATATCACGTTGTGAGGGATATGATAGAAGACAAAAAGGTGTTGCTAGTAAAGGTGGACACATTAAAGAATATTACAGATGCAGTGACAAAATCTGTGAGCTCTGAGAAGTTCTCTTGGTGTATAGAAACAATGGGCGTTGTAGGGCTGGATAAATGACTAACCTCTCTCGTGGCCCCTTGTGGAAAGAAAACAACAAGAAGGAGAATGTTGGGTTGTGTTATATTCTTTCCACGACTAGCCCACGTAGTTAACTAGGGGTTAGAGGAGGGGAGGTCACAGGGGGTTTGAGGGGCACCCGTAACCCCACTTTATGGGGTCTGGGGCAGTGCCCCTAGAAAATTTTGGTTTTGGAACCTATGTTAGGTTGGGCGGACCCACCTATGGTTTTCTGCATGATTTTCGCACATGTTTTTTGGATGCGATGGTTTTCGATCCATGGTGTTGGACGCGATGGTTTTCGGTCCAAAGTATTGGATGCTTCGGCACGTATAAATATGTATTGTAACATTGGAAGGAACATAATGAAAAATCAAGCTGGTAGTCCCGGTTTTGGAATCCAGGGGAAAATCTCTGTGTATATGTGTTTTATGTGTTATGCTCTCGCATTGTATATTTTCTGTGTTTTAGAATTCGTATGCAGGTAATTTCTGTACGGGGTTAAAACCTACAAATGGAAGAACCAGTTATCTCTGATGAATGATAAAGATATTTAAAAAATTCAGAAAAAAAAATAAAATAATTTAGGAAGTGGAAACTAGTTTTCGAAACATTTAGATAAATAAAATTACTCTTACTATAAAGCTCATTAAATTGTAATTTCTTTAAAAACCTTTCGTGAATGAAAAACACCTATTTACTAGTATCAGTAATTAGTCAGTTATAGAGATAAAGTAGGGGGACTTTTACGACTTAGCTCCTGATGTACTTGTTTGTCATAGATAGAGCCACTGCTGCCAGCAAGTGTTCATTGCTTTGACAGGGTTACCTTTTACCAACAATAATCCAGTATCCCATCCATTTGATAGTGAAATAATTAGAGGTAATTTTATTTTTTTCTTATTTTTTTATTTTATTTTTATTTTTATTTTTTTTAAACTGATGTCTAAAAGTTATTGTCCTAGTTTGGTGGTTAGATAGCGACAATGCCATTCATTGGTAATAATCAAACTGAACAAGCTAGCTCGTGATGAGACCCCTTGTCTTATAATTGAAAAATCATAAGCCATTAGCCTGATTTGGTGTTCAGTATTCATAATGCCAATTTAATTGGTTCCCTATGATCATGGTAAGCAGGCTTGTGATGAGACCTCTTATCTTTTATATTTATTATATTTTAGAATTACGCTCTAAAAATTCTCTTTTTAATGGATGGGGAGAACCATGGACTCCTTAAGAGTTTTGGATGACAAATCTGAGTTGAAGGTGCTTAATCGTAAAATAGTATTCTTTTTAAAGATAACCTTTTTGACTGAAACTCCAGTAAGAGGATATAAATTTTTGAGGTTCTTTAAATATTTTACAACTTAATGAAAAAATTTCAAAGTTATATAATTTTTATCTAGTTTTCAATTTTGGTAACCACTTCTTAAAAAAATCCTACCTTCAAATTGAAAAAATCATAAAATGGTTTCAAGAGATGTTTGTGAAAATTCAAAGGTGTTCTACTAACATTATTATCTAAAAAAATGTAAATATGATATAATAACAAATTTTTCTCAAGATACGACTATTCACAAGTATGTTGGTAAAATCACCAAAACCATATCTAAAAGGAAAACTCCACAAGATTGTCTATATAAATTTCTTAACAAAAGAAAAAAGAAGAAGATGATCATGTAAACATTCCTTCTTATGTTGAAATTTAGATAAATTTTAACTTGTAAAGTTATAAGCATTTAGTAACATTAAAATTCAGTTCAAATGAGGAAATTTCTGTTAACTGTGGAATTTCTTTTTCAAAAGCAAAACTTGCAAAATGTTTTTTAACCATTTTTAAACCGAAGTAATGCTTTAAAGAAAAAGATTAAGGTTTAGATATCCCCCATTTTGGTTGATTCGATGAGAAACATTACTGTTTCATTTTAAAAGCTTAAAGAAAATCAGGAAAATGAGCTCAAAGTTTGATCTGGTGGAGGTGTGAAAATGCTTGTGAAGATCTGCAAAAGAGAGTTACATATCAGCAAAAACTAAAAACAAAATTGAATCTAAAAAATAAAGAAATGAATGAAAGTGAGTATGTGAGACTTACCATTGAAGAAGTTCATTTAATCTTACCTAAGAGATATGACTTTCTCCAATGCAAGGTAACTAACTCAAAATCATTATTTATTAAATCTAAAATGCTAAGTAATGAATTTTAGGATTACATTCACCTCGATTTCACATAGGATGACAATGGTAGTGACTATAACCTTCCCATAAGTACTTATAAATCAAATATTGCCAAAATATAGCAATTCATGACACATGTTTTTCTAAAAGCGCTATTGTCAGTGTGATGGAGTTTTGCAAAATAAAGACAATCATGTGATTTAAAAGTCTCTAATATGTTTTAAATCACTTTATCATAAAATGAGAAATAGATGTTGAAAATATTAAATTCATTACTTGCTTATTGAAATCTACAATGAAAACAAAAAATAATCTAATCTAAATTAATCTACTCCTAATTACTAACTGAATAGTGGAAAATGACTAGGTATAGTCATACTTCCAATGTAACCATTCTCTCATTTTGTTATCGACCTGTATATACAAGTCAAACATTAGTAACAATATGATGAAAACAATCAAAATGAAACAAAATTTATTATTGACATTTTATGTAAAATTATATACAAAAAGTAAATTTATTTAAAACTAACGTGTTAGTAAACCATCTTTTTTGGAGAGCATTCTCTAAGCAAATATCTATGGGATCATCAAAGAATGGATGAATATTTGTTAGAAAGTGAAAACTTTCCAAAGGAGATGCTGGAAAGGCATGTTGTGAAGGAACACTCTAAAGATTTAGATTAGACTGATGCTGAAATGATTGGAACAAATTTCTAAATATCGAATTAAATTGGAAATGAAAAGATTCTCTATATCTAGGAATATGAGTAACCATTTCATCATTTTCATTTAATAAATCTTGAGGAAATTCAATATGGAAAGATTGAACATGCTTGCAAAAGGAAAAGAAAACAAAATGGAAGGATGGAAAAACAAATAAATTGTTATGAAAACTAAAATTACAAAATAATTTTATAAGGAAATTATGGAACTCATATTGGATTTTAGTTAATGAATTGCCACTAAAAAGACATTCCCTGAAAAACTTATAAATGAATGTTTCTAAAAGAGAATCAGAATGAAATATGTTAGAAACTCACAACATTAACTCATAAAAATTCTCAAAATTAAGTTTGTGTTCAAAAAAAGGGAACAAAATTAAAGTGTGTGAATCTTCACGAGATAAATCAATTTTCGAAATAGGCACACTTCGTATAAGATGTGATTCTTTGTCCTCATCGCCATGATAATCATCATAAATTACCTTCTTCTTATGAAAATTAAATGTCTGATCTGAATTAACAGAATCAGAAAATACAAAAGAAGAAGGTTTTGCAATTAAAGAATTATCATCCAAATGAGTAATAGATGACGAATTTTTAGAACAAGGATTAGGAAAATTATCACTTGAAAGATTAAGATGATCATCATTGACTATATTCTAATTTGAAAACACATTAGGATAAAGAAAGTAATGCATGCCAGAATATAATGACCGCTGAAATGATCCATTTATACAATTTTATGTATTATATTTCTGGTTTAAAGAAGTTCTTTCAAATGTAACTACATGTTCTAAATTTTCTTAGTTTTCCCTTAAAGAAGATAAAGCAATATGTTCATTATCCAAACCTTGTTGTAAATTAGATTTTATTTGAACTATTGATTGATCACATGTATCATTAAAAATTGTTGCAATAACATTTTCAAATTCTGTATTTATAATGGAAACATTTGTTTCAGAACTAAGAAAATGAATATTACAATTTTCTAAGAATAAAGGTTGTGATTCAATTACAAGTTCAGGTTCCATAAAATCTTTTAATGATTCAATACTAGTTAATGAGTTAGATGTGTCTTGTTCTTCATTAATTGATTTATTATTTTCAAGATGGGAAGAAACAAGAGAAGTGAAACGTTTAATTAAATCTTCAATTGAAGGAAAATCATCTAAATGAAATCTATAAAAAAATGACCAAAATATATTATAAAAATCATCTAAAGATTCATTATCATACATGTAAAGATTGTCTAACTCTAAACACAAACTATCGTAACTGTAATTATGATGTGCTTTTAGAAATACCAGGCATAAATGCTTCCATGAATGAATTGACTTTGGTAGAAGCACCATGAACCGTTTGTGGATTCATCCTTTGAATGTAAGAGTAAAAAGACTGCAAATCTCATTATCAACGATTATATTAAAAGACTTACATCTATTAACAAAATCAGAAATATGATTTAATGTAGAAATATTACTCTCACCATCTTGATAAGGACTCAATCTGCTTCTTGGGCGTGCCTTGTGTAGGCTTGGGTGAAGTGAATGCATGACCAAGTGTAGGAATGCATATGGGAGCCATGATTAGTTAAAAAAGGATATAACAAAATTTAAACAAATAAATAATTCAAGGCCCTCCTTCTAGCACCAAAATGTTGATGCCTAGAAAGTTGTTGCACCAACATGGGGGAAAACCACCCGCTCCAGACCTTAAAGAAGTTCCTTTTCCATTTGGAATAGTGGCTCCGATCGGTTAAACTAGTGATGCAGGGTTACCCCTACTCTATCCATAGTATGCATGTCAAATGCATAATCTTGTCTATCCCAGAAATTATAACTTTCTAAGGAGTCAAATCTTTAATCAAATGGTTAAGGCACCTTTAATGGTATTATGTGGAATGGTCTATAGACTAATCACAGCCTCTAAACCCCTCTTTAACCCTTGGCTATTCTTGGATTTACCAAATAAACTTTCTATTGGGACTTTATCACCCCTCTTAAACCTTTGATAACCTTTTATTAACCCAAATATATATATGCCCACGTATATAATTAAACCACCACACTTTCCTTTAGTAATGTTGGACTTACATATGAAATCCTCATATCCGCTCTATTCCTATTATAAACCTTTTATAATAGAAATCACATAAAACATACCTTTTTCACGTGTTTCCTCGCCTTTGCCCATTCTTCGAGATACACCTTTATCGCTAATCGCCATCGGTCCTCCACGGTCTATTACACATGAACCCTTTCGTTTCTGACATGCGATCATATCTTGGATTTCAAATGCTACAAACTATGCCATATAACTCTGTCGGGTCCGCCATACATCTCATGCCCCAATACTCCTCCACCGATCAATACCGTTGCATGTTTGCGATGCGATCACTCTAATGATCGCATTGGAAATCACTTGTCACCGAGGTTAGTTCACATATCAATATAACATTGCGATGTAATATTTAAGAAATCTCCTCCACCGTTGATCTTATTTCTGAATCCGACTGTCCACGCTACAATCGCATATCATAATTGCTCAAGGCATGAGGCTGTGTTCACTCCTCTTGTTACTTCCTCTAGTGCGATATTAGAACTCCGCCCATTCTTTGCAATTTAACCCTGGCCGTTGATCTTCCAGATAAAATGGCTACGGTGCAACAATACTTCACCTTTGTGCTCTCCTTCTTCACTTGGATTTCACGACATTCTTTCAGTTTTCTGTGGTTTTGGGTTTTCTTTAGGGTTTCGGCCTTGGCTCTTCCGCTACTTAATTCCCTTCCCCGGTTGACTTCTACAAATTCTCCTTTGGTCTCTGTCTCTACAGATCTTTACCTTGTCTTCTAATGGATTCAAAAATCCATCGTGATCCTCTGTCATGCTCTCATCTTCTCTCTATGTGTCGCTGAATTTTGCCTGCACACATCTATTACAGAATTCTGATTCACTGTAATTCAACACTTAAACACACATTCAAACTTAGAATTGATTTGATTATAATAATAAATATAAACAATGATTACAAAATGAGATCTGTCTCTCTGTCCTGATTAAAAAACCTCATTTCTTCATCAAAATTACTAAAACTTAAATCATTTACCTGAGGTCTCAATTCATGGCTTGACTCAGACTCTCTTAACAGATTTTCTAACAATAAAATATCTCTGTTAGCTTCTTCAAGCATTAAATTTGTATGCTTGACATCTTCCTTCTCTTCTGTTTGCTTTTGGCTACCCATATAAGGCAAACTCCCTCTATTTACAACTCTAGCAGTATGCCAAAAAGCAATATTTTCCTCCAACTGTGTATAAGCTTCCTCATGAGACTTAACTGTCCCATCCTTCTTCTTTAAAATAGAATTCAAATTCTGCCTCTCCTTTTCCTCTTCTTTGACAATACCCAAAGATCGTCCATCATCATGTATTACATCTACAAACATACACAAATTGTTAATTTCAAAAGCATAAGGTTCAATAGCCTCAACTGATGTTTTGGATATCATTTCTCCATCTTCAAGTTCACAAGGAACTTGTTCTTCTCCAGCAACTTTGTTTTGTTGTAGTTCAACTCCTTTGAGCTTCTCTGACCTCAATTGAACATCCATTATTTGCTCAAGCTTCCTAAGCTCTTATATTAACTGAGTATTATCCTGCTGCTCTCTCTTCTTTTGTATCCTATGCCATTTTACCTTCTTTCTCATTATATAACCATACATTTGGTCTTTCTCTTTCCTCTGTAACAGTTCCATCAGTACTTCAAGATGGACTCTTATCTCAACCTTCGCCCTCTCATATTCTTCATTAGTCAACTGCTTCCACATGCCATTTGCCTTGGCATCTTCTTTCTTCACTTTTCTTCTACTGTGGTCTTCCTCAGAACCTCTGCTATGACTATCAGTAGCCATCTTCTTCTCCTCTCTCTATGAGTTCCTCATTCATTCACTATGAGCTATATTAAAGCCTCTACAACAATAAGTCCTCCATGTTGCAACTTACCTCACCAAGATTTTCTCTGTACTTGGTCCTTGGCAAGTACTTGGTTCTCTAGCTTTAGAACCTCCTTTGAACACTTCTCTCTGCTCCTTCTAGGCTTCAACTCATCTGCACCTTAGAGAATACAATTGTCCTCTTGTATTTCAAGCACAACTGAAATACTAGGTTCTAGCCACACTCTCTTAGAAACCCTTACTGGCTTCCTTCATCACTGCTCTTAAGGCTGTGATCTTCTTGCTGAGATACTTCACTAATTTTTGTTACCTACATATCAATGATATTTAAAACAAAGACCATTCCCAAGCTTTCAAAATCTTGCTTCTCAGCTTCCTTTTGAGAATACTATTATCCTCTCTATCCAACCTTCAATTGGATTCTCCAGGTTCACTGCTACTTTTTTTTTTAAGTCTTTCATTCACTTTGTTCCTTAGAACACATACAACTTTCCTTGTTTTTCTGTTGCTATCAATCTTTAATCTGTCATTAACTTGTAAAATTCAAACCAAATTTAACATAAAACACTACCTGCATGATTTCACAAGGTAGTCTGCTTCCACTCTTCAACATTCGAATGGACCTTCATTCTTCCCAAGAAATCAACCATTGCTTTGTTAGATTTTACTGTCTAACTTTCCTTTTTGCATTGTCCTCCACCTTTGCAGATTTATAATCTGATTTCTTTTCCTCTACAGACCTCCTGTCTATCTTCTTTCTTCAAAAAACATAACCTGCTAAGTTTCCTAAAAAAGCTTTAACTGCTCTGATACCAATTGATGCAGGGTTACCCCTGCTCTACCCACAATATGCATGTCAAATGCATAATCCTGTCTATCCTAGGAATTATAACTCTCTAAGGAGTCAAATCTTCAATCAAATGGTTAAGGCCCCTTTAATGGTCTTATGTGGAATGGTCTATAGACTAATCACAGTCTATACTAAACCCCTCTTTAACCCTTGGCTATTCTTGGATTTACCACATAACCTTTCTATCGGGACTTTATCACCCCTCTTAAACCTTCGATAACCTTTTATTAACCCAAATATATATATGCCCGCATATATAATTAAACCACTACACTTTCCTTTGGTAGTGTTGGACTTACATATGAAATCCTCATATCCGCGCTATTTCTATTATAAACCTTTTATAATATAAATCACATAAAACATACCTTTTTCGCATGTTTCCTTGCCTCTGCACATTCTTCGAGATACACCTTTATCGCTAATCGCCATCGGTCCTCCGTAGGCTATTACACATGAACCCTTCCATTTCCGACATGCGATCATATCTCAGATTTCAAAATGCTACAAAATGCGCCATATAACTTTGTCGGGTCTCCAATACATCGCATGCCCCAATACTCCTCCGCCGATCAATATTGCTGCATGTTTGCGATACGATCACTCCGATGATCACATTGGCAATCGCTTGTCGCCGAGGTTAGTTCGCATATCAATATAACATTGCGATGCGATATTTAAGAAAGTTCCTCCACCATTGATCTTATTTCTGAATTCGACGATCCACGCTACAATCGCATATCGCAATCGCTCAAGGCATGAGGTTGGGTTCACTCCTCTTGTTACTTCCTCCGATGTGATATTAGAACTCCACCCATTCTTTGCGATTTAACCCTGGCTATTGATCTTCCAGATCCAACGGCTGCGGTGCAACAATACTTCACCTCTTCGCTCTCCTTCTTCACTTGGATTTCATGCCATTCTTTCATTTTTCTATGGTTTTGGGTTTTCTTTAGGGTTTCAGCCTTGGCTCTTCTGCTGCTTAATTCCCTTCTGAGTTTGACTTCTGCGTATTCTCCTTTGATCTCTATCTCTATAGAGCTTTACCTTGTCTTCTAATGGATTAAAAAATCCATCATAATCCTTTGTCACGCTCTACTCTTCTCTCCGTGTGTCATCGAATTCTTCCAGCACACATCTATTATAGAATTCCGATTCATTGCAATTCAACACTTAAACACACATTTGAACTTAGAATTGTGTCAATTATATTAATAAATATAAACAATGATTACAGAATGAGATCTGTCTCTCTGGCCTGATTCTTCTTTGCAGTGGCCTTTGCTTCCTAATATGCCTGTAGGCTTACAGACACAACTAAAAATCTAACTCTCTCTTTCTCTCTCTGTCTAACCTCTCCAACCTCTCTCTTTTTTCCTTTTCAATACATTATTAGCAGTTTCTTTACAGTTGAGGAATTGTTCCTCAGTTACTTTTCAGTTGCTCAACAATTTCTTCAAACTAGTTCCTAACTAATCCTAACTTTATTTGCTTGCCTAATTTAAAACTAATAATGGCTGAGCCAACCTTAATTTTAAATGAACCACTATTTAGATTCCCTATCTACTCTTGCTAAGAAATAAAGATTGTTTTACATGAAATTTTACAATGGCCCCATCTTGGCTAACGTCTAGACCTTTAGGTCAGACTAGATACTTCAAGCTTGATCTTTGAGAGCCAATGCTCTTGCATCAACTAGGTTCAGATACCTTTTCCCAGTCACTATCAGTTTTACAATATGTCTTTAATTGCTAATAACTAGGGACATTAGATCAATTCTTCTAGATGATCAAGAAAGAAGAATGACCCTTAAGTTGTTTTTGTGGAACAAGCAAACCAATCTAAAGCTTTGCCTCGAAGAGAGGACTTCTAAGATAACACATGCATGATTTAACTAGTATGCAATTAATCTATCCTATCTTGATTGAAGGAAAGAAGAATCCTTCTCCAAATCAAGAGCTGATTTATTAAAATAAAACATTAAGGAATTGAAGTAAAAATGAAGAAATTAGATCAAGGAGATAGCTCTCGAGATCTGACTCCTTGTTAATCTAAATACTAACCATCAAGCACTTAGTAAATAGTTACATAAGTGTTTGATAGAAGTATATTCAATCCCTAAGGTATATGCATATAAAATCTATTTATTTCCTAGGTTTACTTGTTATTTGAATGTGATCTAAAATGGTTGTCTTTAGTACATGGCAATACAAATTAATCATATACTAAAAGAAACGAAAACATTAAAGATTTTGTGGGTTTGATCTTCTTCTTTCTTTGCACAACTTTCTCCTATTCGTTTTCTTCAGTGTTGAATTCTTCATTTATACCTGGAAAATGATAAACCATGGATAATAAATCATAAATCAAAACTGTGCTTTTCAGAAAAAGATAAGATCAAATGAAAATATATGGGTTGTTTATTTAAATCGTAACCACATTTTAATCTGGGAACATTTCAATCGAAATCGAAATCAAACTAAATCCAATCGTATTCGCATTAAAATCGGGGACAAATTTCAACATAATTACAATACATTGGAGCGGGTATGAACCATATCACAATCAAATCCCAAACATGGACTATATTAAAACAATTTCATTAAAATAGGGAGCATTCCTTATCAAGATCAAATCATAATCACAATGGAAAAGATAGAATCACAATTGCAATTAATCAGGGAGAAGAACCTATCCTTATTGCAATCACACTTAAACAGAGGAAGAAATAACGTGAGGCTTGTGGATTTTGTGATTGCAATATTGCAATTGCGGAAGACCAGGTATAGGCTGATTGCAATCGAAACAAAGGAGCATCACAACACCAAGGATAATTTTAGGGGCGAATGTTCGCCCTTTGGCGAAATTAAGGGGTTTCAAATTTTTAGTGGGCGAATATTTTGTATCATAGTACATTTTTACAAATCACCTCAAATAGCCCACCTTATTTTAAGGGAGAGGGTAAAAAAGGTAAATTTAGCCCTTGAAATTAGGACTTACAACCTTCCATTCGCCCATTTTCAAGAATAGGTTTTATTTAAGTGAATCCGTTCGCCCATTTTCAAGAATAGGTTTTATTTAAGTGAATCCTATGGGCCAAATACCATATTTATAAAAGAGGTATGGTAAATTAATAAAAATATAAATAAATGAGAGGTATGGTAAATAAATAAAACATTTTTTATATTTACTCCATAAGTCACCTTATATACATGTAAGGGTGTAAACAAATAAAAATATAAGTAAAGTGAAGGTATGGTAAATAAATAAAATGTCTTTTTATACTTACTCAAAAGGTATGGTAAATAAATAAAAATATAAATAAACTAGACGTATCGTAAATAAATAAAACCTGTTTTTGTATTTAATCCATAACCTTCGTTCTATTTATGAAGGCTCAAGAAAGAGGTTTTATTTAAGTGAATCCTATGGGCCGAATACCATATTTGTAAAAGAGGTATGGTAAATTAATAAAAATATAAATAAACGAGAGGTATGGTAAACAAATAAAACATTTTTTTATATTTACTCCATAAGTCACCTTATATTTAGGAACACTCAAAAAATGGGTTATATTTAGGTGAAACCTATGGCCAAAATACTATGGGACAAATACCATGGACTAGATTGTTATTAATACCATGCAAAAAACCAATATTAACCCTAATATTAGAATTAATAAAAATCAAAATGGCACATGGTATTGACCCATGGTATTCACCAAAATGGCACATGGTATTGACCCATGGTATTCACCTGGAATGTAGCTATTTAAATGGGGGAATTAAACCAGCATGTAGCCTATGCTAAGATTCACTAGGACTTTACAAAGTTTTATTATTTAGTGAAAGACTCGCCAAGATCTTACAAGATTTTATAATTGAGTAAAATATTCGCCATGCCGGGTGAGAGATTCGCCAAAAAATTATATATACATATTATATTATTGATAAAATCGCCTTCCATTTTTCCTATATACCATGGAGATTCGCCCATTTATTATATTTATAAATTTAGGGGGGATTCTTAAAATTTTCCCTGCACAACACTAACAGTCCTGAAGGATTTGCGATTTGAGATCTGCGGGATGACGTCACTATGGCGTGGCATCTAATGTGAAGGAAGATGTAGAAGAGGAATGGATCTCGCCAGGGCTTTTATCGCAGATCGCAATCAGTAGTGCGAAGGAATTAAGACTGTGGTTCTTGCGATTGCATAGACGTGGGGATTTATGAACTGGAGAGAATAATCCTGTCAGGTCCGGCAGATTGCAATCGCAATCGGCATGAGGTAGGAGGCATGACCCTTTGGTAACTGTGATAGCCACGGATGCGGAGGATTTATGGACTGGAATGTATAATTCCATCGGGTCTGGGCTATATCGTATATCGCAATCAGTGGTGCAGACATCAATCATGGAACTTTTTGGATTTGTGATAGTCGCAAACACGGGATTTTATTACTTATGATTAATTTTCCTGTCAGATCCAGTTGATGAATATCGCAATTGCAATGGAGTATGGAATTAAGCCTAAGGTTATTGTGATTTGTGGATGTGGGGGAATTTTATGAATTGCATTAACTTTCGTGTTAGTTCCGGTTGATGAATATCACAATCGCAATTGTTTAGGGGGAATTAACCATGGTGTATTGTTTCTTTGCAATGCGGGGAAGAGATAAGGACTAACCTCTGATTTATTTATTAAATAACCCATATTGTTTAATACTTAAGGCTTTTTAAAGTCTAAGTATAGTCTTGGTCTCGAGGGTTATTTAAAATTTGTTTTTTGATAATGAAGGTTTGATACTTGGGTTTTAATTAAAAAGCCTAAGTATTAAACTTTGGTTATGGGATTTTATTAACATTTTTTTATGTTGATTTTATATCTTTTGTTTTTTTGTTTTTGTTTTAAGAAATAAAATCAAAGGGTTTTTAAAACTAAAGGGTCCCTATTTTTAATATAATAAATTTCATAGGAAATTTATAATATATTAAAATGGGGATTGTTGAACAGTACAATAAGGTGATGTGGAAATTTCACATAAGATATTGAGAGTACCATGGGGAAATTCTTGCTAATATGGCAAGGGTTAAGGGCCCAAACTTCAAATGGGAATAAATTTTAATCCAAGAATTAGGTTGAGATAAAAATATATCACGAGAAATCTCTTGACGAGTTAGACATGATGGTGCCATTTGTTTTGAGTTTTGATGAGGTTGGGGAAAGAGGAATTTTGTGACCCCATCTTTATAATAGACCTTGAATATTGGCTTAATTTTGGTGTAACACCTTCAACAACCTGAGAAATACCTAAGGGGGTGGGAGGGTGTGTTACAAAGTGGTATCAGAGCATGGTCCAACATTGACCCTGGAAGAGCTTGAGTATAGGAAATAATATAAGTTTTAAAGCTAATATATATGCATATAGGTGTACTTGTGTGAAATTATTTTTTTGTATATACGAATACACTGATGTTATTTAAATATTGATTTGAGTTTGATGCAACAAGATAAATGTGTAGGATGCTGACTAGATTCCTTGGAGTATCCCAACATAATTGCAAAAGTTTATGACTAAGTGATGCAACCATAACTATGATGGGAATCTCTTAACTTAGTTGTCGCTAGTTTAATATTTCTCTTTAATGTTTTGAGAAGTTTCCATAAGCTGATGAATAATATCATAGACATGCAAGAGATGAAATGGATTAAAGATACATGTCTAATGAATAGATATTAAACAATGATATGTTAAATTCATGAAGGTATGTTAGACATGTACAATAATATTATGTAAATAAAGTTTTTACATACTATGTTTTGATTAACACAATGAACTTATTGAAAAAATTCCATTTCATGTGAAGGAACCATTGGGAAAGTGTGCAAGCATGACCTTTTTGCTGTGAACTACAATTGTTATTGTGCTATGCTTCTGATATTTGTTGTGTGCATGAATAAAAATGATAAAGGCTGGAAATTGAAAGTGTATACGTAGCATGGGATGTGTCCATGTGTGACACATGCTTTTCAAAATGAATATGCACAAGAACTATTGAGTATTGCAACAATAGGAATGTTACTAGGTACCTAAACCCCTTAAAAGGGCTTCAAATGGAAATGCTGCTAATGATAGACAAGTAAGGAAACAACAAGCCATGGTAGAAAGGTAAAGGACAGGAACAAGGTAAGAGTTCCTTTAAACTAAAATGGATATTGTTTGTTTCAAGTTAATGAATTCCTTGTAGGTATGCCTAGGAAAGGCCATGGTTAATGAGATAAGCCTTTGGTATGAAAGAATGCAGTAATGAATGCTAAACTACTCATGAAATTAGAGATATACATTTCTCGTTTTAGACTTATTGGTGTGTTGGAATAAATGTTTGATTTCATTAGGAAATGATTGGAATAGATGTGGTGCATATGTACAGTACAATGAAAGTTCCATTTCAATTTATTTGAAATTAGTTGGAGTGATAGAATTGTTACGAATATAAAAATTCTGATGTCACTTTAGGATGTTGTGAATTTATTTTGCAATGAAAAGATTATACATATAAGCATTGACAAGTGTTGGCTGATTGAAAGATCAGATTGTAAGAAGAGTGTTGAATGGGGTGGGAGATCAAATCCACCATGACATATTAACACCACATGTAAAGGAGCCCAATAACATGACCAAAACAAGATCTCACATTGATCCAAAATCTTTTACTTATAGATGCATCAGAATTACATGAAACATAGCTTATTAACCATGGAACTTAAAAGCACACAAAATGATGTGGAAATAAAAATATAAACATGAAACCATGACACAATGATTTTATTACGGAGTTCGTCCAATTTGGACTACATCTCTAGGCCCTACTCAATAGTGGGGAGGCCTTCTTTCATTAAGTGGCATAAAAAGAGATAAAGTACAAGCAACATTCATTTACAATCCTTATACCTCCAAGCTGGAAGATGGATAAAGAATGGAGAGCCCAGCTTCAGAAACAGACAATACCACTGAAATCCTGGTGAAAATTCATAAAAAACGCTTATCTAAACACCCAATTCGGATAATCAGGCTTTCTACACCTTCTTCAAACCTCCCTGCTGCTTAAGGTGAGGTTCCAGCCCTTGCAGCCAGGTTCGGTTACTGCCGTGTACAATGTTTTAAACTATTTGCCAGTCTCCTCTCCTTTTTCGATGCAGATAGTCCTTTATATATGTTGGCGGTAAATCCCTCAACTCTCGGGTAGTTCTAAACAATAGACCAAGTTAGCAGGCGTGTTTGATTTAATATCGAGGATCTCATGTCACTACAACAACCCTTACTTAACATGGCAAAACTCTTTAACTGTGCATTTAACTTGGTGGCCTTTTACTATCAGCATTTCCCCCATCAGTGTTTCCAATCGGTGGAAATACCAAAGACCATACATCAAGCATCCTGCGATAATCGTGGACCCGATGAACTGTTAACCACAATATATAAAATATCGGGTTTGGAAGCCCATATTGCAAATCACAATCGACGTTTCCAAAATTGGTACAACATACGAATGCTTTCCCCTTTATGAAATGCGATTGCAATATCGCAAATTGCAACATGCTTTTGCGATTGTGATCGCATCATAACCTGGCTTGCTCGGGGGGCTAATTCTTTAACCTTCTCCTTTTGCGATGGGCAATTGTGATTTGATTGCATCGAAACCATAACTTGCTTGTGGCCGATTTTCTTTAAGTCGCGACCTCTTCCTCCGCGATCTGCAATATGTGGGACAAATGGCAGCCTTCCAGTTGGCACTTCCCCATTCGTTGAGAGTGTCTGCCACATCATCTCCTCCTATGACCTATTCAAGTCAAAGATAAACTTTGACTTGCTCTAACTTCTTCACATGAACTCAGATTTGAGTGTCATTCGCACCATTGGAATTAGGATGATGAGCAATTCGAGTCGATGCTATCCAAATTATTCCACTTTAAGTTTTGAGCCTTTTACCATGCCACTGGTACTTATTTAAAGATCCACCTGGATCAATCCTCCCCACTAAAATCTTTTGGACCGCCAAAAGGCCTTTCAGTCAATTGGAAAGTGAGGAAATTTCTCCCTCAATTTTTCTTTCTCCATCCATTGATATTTACTCGGATGCATTCCTTTGAAGCCAACACGAATGTACTCCACATCTCCCCATCATGAAGTTCTGGTTTTCCTGTCGAGTATGATATCTTTGGGCAACTTGTCTAGATACTCTGGTGCAAAATCATCCACTATAGGAATCTGTGCAACCTCTTCGGTATCCATAATCAATGGAGGTTCATAAAGCTTTAGGTTTTCAACATTTACCACTGAGTACATTTTCATATAAGCAGGAAAGTCAAGATGAAAAGAATTGTCTCCAATATTTTCCAATATGGTGAAGGGACCATATCAAATAGGTCTCAAATTATTTCCTTCTCCCTTCATTCTATCCTTGCTGATGTTGAGCCATACCTTTTCCCCAACTTGAAACTGATGGTCAACTCAGTGGTTATCATGTCGTGCTTTATATCGATCCTAACTCTTCTCCAACTACTCCTATACTACCTGATGAATCACTTGTATCCGTTGAATAAACCTCTATGCTTTGTCCCTATCATCTCGTCCATTGCCATCCTCATCTTTCCCAAAAACCATATCTAATGGATCCCTTAGTAGATAACCAAAACATGTCTCGAACGGTGAGCTCTTTGTGGATGAATGTGCTGCTTGATTGTATGCATGTTGTACATAAGGAAGTTGTTCATCCCACAACTTGGGATGTTTTCCATAATAGCCTCATAACAAGTGCACCACGGTGCAGTTAATGACCTTTGTCTTCCCATCAGTCTGTGGATGAAATGCCATACTTATTTTTGGATTAGTGTCCATCATTATCCACAAGCTGGTCCAAAAATCTCCAAGAAAGTGAGAGTCTCGATTTGACACAATAGATGTGGGCAACCCAAAAAGGACCCAAACATGCTAAAAGAAAAGATAAGCAGTCTGCTCAACAGTGACTTGATTTTTACAAGGCATTAAAATAAAAATTTTACTAAAATGATCCACGACGACATACAAATAGTCATGACCTGTCCTGGACATAGGAAAACCACCTACAAAATCCATGGACACACTTTCCCATGGTTGACTTGGAATAGGGAGTGGTGTGTAAAGCCAAAGTGTTCTATTAGAGGGCTTTGAAACATAACACAACACACAACCTTTTACAAAGCGAGTCACAATGTTTTTCACATGAGGCAAAAAAAACCTCTGTAAATGACATAAAGATTTTTCAACCCCAAAATGACCAGACACCAAAGAGGTATGAGCCACTTGGATTACATGTACCCTTTCATCAATGGGTATGCACACTTTTCCAAGGTGGTAGAATAGTTTTCCCTGCAAATAATAATTGTCCACCTGCGACCCACGAGTCAGTTTTTCATAAATATATTTAAAATCATTATTGTTAGCATATTGTTCAGCATAACCTTCTAAAGATAAATAAGCATTTTTCAAAACTATAGATGCAAAAATAAGAGGGTGAGAAAGCATATCTCCTACTTTTCGCTGGCGCCCTTCTTGTATTTTATTACTAGATGAAACTACAGGAGGAATTCGTCTGATCTGAAATGATAGGCTTGTTAAAGCTTAGTCTGTGATAGAAGGTGCTACAAGGGCTGATGATTCATATGGATGATGGTCTCCTTTCCAATCAAGTAGTGTTTCCACTTCTTTACATTGTGAACCAAGGCGTACAACTCCCTATCGTATGTGGGATAATTCACAATAGCCTTAGAGAAAGTCTCTAAATGGTAACATACAAGCTTCCGTTGCTACATCAACAAAACACCCATGGCATATATGCTGGCATCTGTTTCAATATCAAAAGGCTGCTAAAGGTCTGGTAAGGCTAGCACTGGTGCTGTGTTGATCTTCTCTTTCAACACATTGAAGGATTTCTACTATTTTCCTCCCCAATGAAAGACCTGCTTCACAATTGTCAATGCGTGTAAGGGGGCTGCGATAACAGAGAAGTTCACAAAGAACCTTCTCCAATACTGTACCAAACCCAAAAAGATTCAAACCTCTGTAACGTTTGTGGGCTCAGGCCACTTCATAATCACATCTACTTTTTAATTGCACATTACCGACTATGTGACCTAAATAAACTAGAGAGGTTTTTCGAAACTCACACTTTGACAATTTTACATACAATTTTTCATTTTTTTCAGAACATTAGACATTTTCTTCACACGACATACATGTTCATCCCATGTCCTACTATACAAAAGAATATCGTCCAGATATACAAGAACAAAATTATCAAGAAAAGGGCTAAATAGATCATTCATTACCCTCATAAAAGTGGTCGGAGCATTGCACAGCCTGAATGGCATCACCATCCATTCGAGCAACCCCTATTTGGTTTTGAATGCAGTCTTCCAAATGTCTTGTTCTGTAACTCTAACCTGGTGATATCCACTATGCAAATCCAGGTTTGTAAAATAGACTTCATTTTTCAACTGATCTAATAATTCATCAATGCCAGGGAGAGGGTATCAATTCTTCACCGTAATTTTTTTTATCGCCCTGTAGCCTACGCACATTATCCATGTTCTGTATTTCTTTGGCACCAACACGATCGATGAGATGCATGGAGAAGAACTTGGTTTGATGGCCCCTTGATTTAGCAACTCCTGCACCTATTTCTTGATCTCCTCCATCTTGATAGAAGCCATCCAGTACATGCCAATATCTAGTAAAGGAGCATCCTGTTGTAAATGGATCTCATGTTGATTTTCCTATTTTTGGGGAAATCCTCTTAGTTCCTGAAACAATCCATCATAGTCAGAAATAATTTCAAACAATTCTTTCTTATGATCAAGATCACAACCTTTGAAAGTGTCATCTGTCTCAGCCTCTTTTGCTCTCACTACCATGAGCATGCACCCTTTGCTAGAATTAACCAGTCGTTTAATTTGTCCTGCACTTACAAGGATAACGATAAATTTCGTATGATGAGCTCTGACAATATATTCTAACCCATCCTTCATGAGATGGTATTTATTTTCACGTCAAAAGAAAACTGCCTTTTTTTCATATAGATACAGACCTCCCAAGATAATTCCATAGATATCCAAAGGCACAACATCTAACTCTACCTCATCAACTAATTTGGAAGCAATAACAAATCTATCCCTATATTTCTTGGTGACTTTATTTTTTCTTTATCGCTTACCCAACCAAGCAGGTATGGACACAGATGAGGCTTAGTTTCAAGGCCTAAACATTTCACTAAGGACTCTAAGATTAAGTTTTCTTGGGAAATTGAATCAAACAGAGTTTCCACCTTTGTGTGTTTTATAATAACTCTAATGTGGAATAATTCAATTATCTTTTTCTCATTCCTTACAGGCTCATTCAAATAACTAGTACTTTCCATTGAATCTGAATTATTACTAACAAAAGGAGTACCTTTTGTGCCCACGTCTATGATCAATGTCTTGTCGCCAAAATCTGATCCAAAGTAATGCTACGCTATTGCCACTGTCTTTTACTTGCCCTTTTGATCCAGATTTAAATAGGAATGCAACAAAATACAGAGATAACCACATACACAAAGATGCAGCGGAAATAATACTTCATTTCATTAATGTAAAATACTGAAATATGCTTACAAACAGAAATGGAAATAAACCAGCTAGGACAATGGCAGCTTATCTTTGAGAAGATATGTGGCAGATACATGCCTTTGAATTGTCTTATAATGAGGCTCAAAGGCCTATTTATTGTTTAGAAATAATGGAAAACCCTAAAAATCCAAAAACCTAACCCTAGAAGATGAAACGCCAAACTGTGGGCCCCGTTTGGGTAAATTGGTACATCAATTTCCTGGGGTTGTAACTTTGGCATACGATCTCTGTTTCACGCGCAAAGTATCTCGTCAGAAAGATCTATTACAGAAATACAACTTTGGGAAGAGAAACATCAGTCCATGGCCCCATGTTGCTCCAAGTTTTCCCAAAAACGTCGTTTAGGGCCTCAAAACGGCTCCGGAAGTTCAGGACCCAAAAAAATACTAAAAATAGTAAACTATGCTACAACTAAGGAAACTGAAAATCTGAAAGAAAAAATGGTGGGGGTCCAAGTGGACTTGGCAGGTGGCCACCAATATCCACCTAGATCATTCCTCACCCCTTAGGAAGCAATGGTCCCCATCGCATTGAGTTCCTCCATGAGATGAGGAAACTTCTGCTGAACTTGGTCCCTAGTGAGCCACTTTCCCTGGTGAAGGAGTTGGCCTACTTTGATAGCTTGATGCAATTAGATATTTTAATAGTGAGTGTGCTTGATATGTGTGTCTATGATCCGATCAGTTGTAGCTTGGTCCATGCAATTTGGATTTAACTTTGTGGGTGTGAGCTATTCTGCAATCTCGGATGTGTCTAGTAATGGTGGAAAGTATGGCCAAAGGCGGTCCACATTGAACACTGGGTGCAGGCCAAGGAATGGGGGAATGCTAAGCTCAAATGCATTGTCTGCCATAGCATTGGTAATGGTGTAAGGACCATATCAGAGTGTTCTGAGTTTTCAATAGGCTCTGGTAAGGCTTTCCTTTTGCAAATGAAACCAAACATTGTCGCCCACCTGAAACTTGTGTGGCACTCGATGTTGATCATGTCGTTGCTTGTACTTGGCATTTGATTTCACCAGAATGTCATGGATCTGTTGGCAAATATGTTGAATGTTCTCAATGAAGTTGTTTTCCTTATCTATTTCGGATTGGACATGAGCCGAATCTGCGTGAGTAGCTGCAACTGGCATGGCCACATCAATGGGACACAGTGGATGGAATCCCAAGCCCAGCTAAAAAGAGATGTGGCCAGTTGAGTTGTGGAGAGCCCGGTTATAGCTGTGTTGAACATAGGGGAGGCTCTTGTCCCATGTGTGTGGATGCTTTGAGTTGTACATGCACAGAATGTGTATGATCATCTTGTTGACAACCTCTATCTGGCCATCAGTTTGAGGATGGAAGGCTGTGGACTTAGTGAGTTTGGTGTTGAGCATCGACCAGAGACTGGACCAAAATGTACTGAGGAACCTCTTGTCCCGATCTGAGATGATAGACTGTGGGATCCCAAAGTGTACCCACTCTTGTTCAAAGAAGAGTTTAGTAGTGGCTTCTGCTCTGATATTCTTCTTACAGGTGGCCATAATGGCCATCTTCGAGAACTGTCGACGACCAAAAAAACACAGTCGTTTCCATGCTTAGTGGAAGGAAGACCTGAAATGTAATCCATGGAGATGGATTCCCAAGGTCGACTAGGGGTAGGCAGCGGGGTATAGAGGCTTACTTCTTGTTGGTCAGTTTGGCAATGACACAGGCAGTGCATGATCTGATTTACTTCTCGACATCGTGTTGAAGATTCAACCAATAGAAATACTTCTACAGTATTGCCACCATTTTCTCGACCCTGAAATGTCCAACAACCCAACTGTAGTGTGCTTCCCAAATAATATTGGCACACTCGCTTGAAGGAACAAAAAGGTGACCCAGGTGGCATAAAAGGGTATCCTAGAGGTGAAAATCTGGAACATGCTGACCCTCCAAGAGTGTTTGGTATGTGTGGCCAAATTCTGGGTCACTTTTATAGAGAAGTGGCCAATCAGAAGTCTCGTGCCCACAAGAGTTGAGCACAGTGGTTAATGCCATGATCGGTGGTCGACTGAGGAAATTTGCAACATTATTGGTGCTACCCTTCTTATACTTGATATTCAAATGGAACTGTTGCAGGAATGTGGTCCACTTTTGATGGTGATCATTCTGCAATTTTCCTTGGGTTTGTATGAACTATAGGGGTCGGTGGTCTGTGTGGATGATCGTTTCCTTCCCCAAAATGTAATGCTTCCATTGTCAGCAGTCCTGCATAATGGAATACATCTCTTTGTCATAAGTGGGATACTTCCGGACTGTGTCTGAAAGTGTCTCACTATGATATGCCACTGGATGCCCATGTTGAGTAAGGACTGCCCCAATAGCATAGTCAGAGGCATCTGTCTCGACCTTAAATGGTTGTTGCAAGTCTCGCAATGCGAGCACGGGTGCCGTGCAGAGGCGATATTTCAACTCTGTGAATGTCCTCTATTGAGATTCAGACCAAAAGAATTTTTCTTTCACTCCTCCCTTGGTGACTTGACTCAAGGGCCAATTGATATGCGAAAATCCCAACACGAACCTGTAGTAGAAGTTGGCAAGACCTAGAAAGCTACAAAGCTTTGTCAGAGTGGTTGGAGATGGCCAATCTAAAATGACTTGGATCTTGGATGGATCCACATGCACCCCCTGTTCATCAATAATGTATCCCAAATACTGAACCTGGGTCATGCCAAAAGTTCATTTCTCCAAATTGGCACATAACTTGTGTTGTCGTAGTGTTTGGAGAACATGTCAGATGTGGTGGAGGTGCTCTTCCCAACTCTGGCTGAAGATCAGGATGTCATCCAAGTATACCACTACAAATGAGTTGGTGAATGGCCGCAAGATGTCATCCATTAGCCTCATGAAGGTTGCAGGAGCATTCGTTAATCCGAAAGGCAGCACCAACCATTCGACCAAACCATCCTTGGCTTTGAAGGCAGTCTTCCACACGTCGGAGGGTTCGATTGGTACCTGGTGATATCCTGACTTCAAATCAATCTTGCTGAAATATTTGCCCCTTTAGTTGGTCCAAGAGGTCATCAATCTGTGGGATCAGGTACCTATTACAGACAATGATCTTGTTCAGCACCCGATAGTCAATACAAAGTCTCCAAGTCCCATCCTTCTTCTGTACCAACACGATTAGGCTCCCACAGGGCAATGAACTTGGACGAATGTGACCTTTCTACAGCAGCCCCTAAATCTACCTCTTGATTTCTTCATTATCTAGAATGGAGTGCCGATAGATTGGTCCATTGGGCAAGAGCGCACCTGGGGTCAGATCAATGGAGTGCTTGACTTGACAGTGCAGAGGAACCCTTGTGGGGGAAGTGAAGATGTCCTCGTACTCCTCCACGACCTTTTCCATCTGTAGTTGTCATGTGGAGGGGCCCTGTCTGGAGGTCGTGGCCACTGTCTTCTTCTTTCCTTAAGGGCATATCATCAGGATAACAAATTTCCCGGTTTTGGAAATGAGCTTACTACGCTTTTTTGCAGTAATCAAAGAGATGGTTGCAAGCGGTGCTACCTTTGGTGTCCTATACAACTTAGTTCCCAAAGTAACAATAACATTACGAGGCCTTGATTCATACATAGCATGTCGCTTCCACAAGTATGGTTGTCCTAGTAGTACATCACAAACTTCAAGGGGAGCAATGTCACACAATACCTCATCCTTGAAGGGCTTGATGTTGTATGGAAGGAGACACTGCTGGCTCACACGAAGATCCTGTCCTTGGTGAAGCCACCTGAAGGTGTACGATTGTGGATGTACTGTGGTCGGTAAGCCTAGCCGCTTCACGACCTCTACCGAAATGAGGTTATTTTGGCTCCTGCTCTCGACAATGAAATGTAGCAGGGAGCCCTTTACCCACATCTGGGAGTGGAAGAGATGCTCCTCCTCCTCTGGATCTTCGGGTTCCTCCTTCTAGATCTTCATGGTGGCAACGGTGGCGTTGGGCTCCGCATTGATAATTTGTCTCCCTTTATCATTCCCCTTGTCAGGTTCTAACTCAGAGTCGGAATCTGCATTCGATTCTAAAACCTTTAGCTCAGCCACCAGTGACTGCTTGGCCCAATACTCACTTGTGTTGTGAGTGGAGCTCTTATGGAGCTCACACGACTTTCCCATGTCCTTTTTCGTCTTCGCAGTGATGTTATTTGCTTGCAGCTTTGGCGGGTTGTCTTGGGCCGCCCCGCCTTGGCTTTGTCCTTTGTTCTATGGTTTGGGGGCACCTTTCCCTTGCTTCGGATTTTCAGATCCAAAGTCTCGCTTATTTTGTTTAAACTTTTGCTCAACCCTGATGGCATATTGGTATGTAGTGCCGAGCGAGGATATGTTCAGGAATTCTATTTCTTCCTGGATGTACTTGTGTAGGCAGCCATGATATTTGAATACCAAATGCTGCTCTGAATCCTTGATACCCAACTTTGTGCGAAGGGTATGGAAAATATTGGTGAACTCCAGCACATCTTGGTCACTTCCCTGTTGTAGCGTGGTTCACTTTTTGTATTGATCCTCATAGCTTCCGACAGGGTAGTATTGTTCCTTGATGGCATCCTGGAATGAATTCCAAGTGGGTGCAACCAAAAATAGTGAGCCTATACTTTCATCCTTATGCTCGCAGTAGGTTTCCCACCAATCCTTGATGCAGGGTGCTGCTTTGAGAAGGCGAAAATAATATTTTCCCGACTGGAAAAATCATGAATAGAAAAATAACCCTCTAGCAGATTTAACCATTTATCGACGACATCTACGTCTATCTAACCCTTGAATATGGGGATTTCAAAATTAACTTGTACCTTAAACGGTGTGGCGTTTCCAAAGTAGTTGTTGGAAGTCGATGCGTCACCCCTGGGTAGCTGCTGAAGGATTTGGGTAAAGTTGTCCATCATTGCGTTCCTTTGTCGCTTGAGGGCTTCTTCGAGCAAGATTTTGATAGGATATCCTATCCCCTCGTCTTTATTTTCATTCTCCATGGGAGGCCGTCAGGATTTGTGAGGCTGGTCTTGCAAAGGTTCAACCATTTCAAGCCCTAACTCCTTATATCCTAACCTCGTTGGGGTCATGCAAAGAAAAACAGAGAAAAAAAGCACACTGCTCTGATATCACTGATCCGGATTTAAACAATAATGCAACAAAATATAGAGATAACCATATACACAAAGATGTAGCGGAAATAATACTTCATTTCATTAATGTAAAATACTGAAATATGCTTACAAACAGAAATGGAAATAAACCAGCTAGGGCTATGGTAGCTTATCTCTGAGAAGAGATGTGGTGGCTACATGCATTTGAATTGTCTTACAATGAGGCTTGAAGGCCTATTTATTGTTGACAAACAATGGAAAACCCTAAACATCCAAAAACCTAACCCTAGAAGATGAAACACCAAACTATGGGCCCCGTTTGGGTAAATTAGTACATCGACTTCCCAGGGATGTAAATTTGGCATACGATCTCTTTTTGACGTGCACAATATCTCGTTAGAAAGATCTATCTAAGAACTACAACTTTGGGAAGTGAAACATCAGTCCATGGACCCATGTTGCTCCCAATTTTCCGAAAAAATGTCGTTTAGGGCCTCAAAATGGCTCCGAAAGTTCAGGACCTGAAAAAATGCTAAAAATAGTAAACTGTGCTACAATTAAGGAAACTGAAAAGCTAAAAGAAACAATGGTGGGGGTCTAAGTAGACTTGGCATGTGGCCACCAATATCCACCTGGATCACCTTTTCGTTGAACCTCTTTGGTCTCAGCTCTGGATGTAGCTTCCAACAGTGGCCCTCGTCATGACCTTCTCTCTTGCAATGCATGCAAGATGGTGTTTCTCTGTCCTCTTTCTTGGCTGTGACAGTCTTCTTAGCCTTCCCCTTGCCTTTCTTCTAGAATTTGTCATGCCAAGGGTTGAACGGTGTTTTATTAGCTTGATCATCTCTGTCATTATTGTCTCGACTTTCAAGATGAGTCGTCTTTATGCTATCTGCATCAATCGTAGTAGGCTCGAACAATAACAGTGAGTGTCTTATGTAACTATGTAGCGCACCAACATACTTAGTTACAGTATCGAGCAAATCTAATGAGATGCCCAAATTCAATGCTTGTTTCTGAAATTATTTAGTGAAGCTTTGCACATTTTGGCCTTAACCTTGCCTTAGATATTTCCATTCCATTAGTGCCTTTTGTTTATATCCCAAAGGGCAAAATTGGTCTTTCAATGCAGAAATAAAATTGGACCAAGAGGAAAGAAGGTTACTTGACTTTTTGCTACCCTTCTGCAAATTGCTCTCCCACCAAACGAGAGAAGTGCCACTCAAACAAAGAGATGCTAACTGGACCTTTGTCTCATCTTCTTCAATCCGACAGTAGACCTCTATCTTATCCAATTATTAAGTTTTTCTGCACTACACTCTCCATTGTACATGGGCAGGTCAAACTTTACATCTATCTTGAAGAATTGTTTCTAAGATGTATGTTTGGAATCATGATTAGAGTGATGATAACTATCACTTGAAGAAGGAGAGGGAAGAGGCTCTTCTCCACCACCTTCATGATTTTTTGATCTATTGTCATCGACATCTTGCTTCTCATGCCCAAGTGCTTTCCCATACTCTGAAAACAACTTATCCACTTTCTTTGCCATATTGTAATATACCTTGTAGAAATTCTATTCCTCTTCCCACCGAGCTTCTTCATTGGCCATGTTTCTTCTTTGTTGTGCACATCCTGCTTCAAGATCAAATGACTTAAGCATTCCTTCTCCTTTTGCAGCTTGTTCTAGGTTAGCATATACTCATGTAATTCACATCAACAAAGACCTCTCTAATACCAAACTTGATCCAAGATCTTTTACTTATAAATGTATCAGAATTACATGAAACATAGATTATACCATGGAAACTAAATGCACACAAAATGATGCAGAAATAAAAAGATAAACATGAAACCATGACACAATGATTTGATTGTGGAGTTCATCCAATTTGGACTATGTCTCCGGACCCTACTCAATAGTGGGGAGGTCTTCTTTCATTAAGTGGCATAAAAAGAGATAAAGTACAAGAAAAATTCATTTAAAATCCTTATACCTCCAAGCTAGAAGACGAACGAATAATGGAGAGTCCAACTTCAGAAATAGATAGTACCACTGAAATCCTGGCGAAAAATCATGCAAAAACACTTATCTGAACACCCAATTTGGATAATCGGGCTTTCTACACCTTCTCGGAACCTCCTTGAGCTCAAGGTGAGGTTCCAACCCCTGTTGCCAGGTCAGGTTACTGTTGTGTACAATGTTCTAAACTTTTGTCGTGTCTCCTAACTTTCTTTGATGTGGATAGTCCTTTATATATGCTGGTGGTAAACCCCTCAACTCCTGGCTAGTTCTAAACAATAGACCAAGTTAGTAGGCGGGTTTGATTTAATATCGAGGATCTTGGGCCATGACAACAACCCTTACTTAACATGGAAAAACTCTTTAACTATGTGTTTAACCTAGTGAAATTTTACCATCGGTATTTCCAACCGGTGGACAGACCAAAGCCCATACATCAAGCGCCCTACGATAACTGCAGACCTGATGAACTATTAACCACAATATATAAAATATCAGGCCCAGAAGCCCATGTCACAAATCACAATCAGCGTTTCCAAAATTGGTACAAAATATGACTACTATCCCTTTGCAAAATGTGATTGAGATATCGCAAATCACAACATTCTTTTGCGATTGCAATTGCATCGCAACCTCTCTTGCTCCAGGGCTGATTCTTTAAACTTCTCCTTTTGCAATGGGTGATTGCGATTTGATCACATCACAACCATAACTCGCTTAGGGCCGATTTTCTTTAAGCCACGACCTCTTCCTCTTGTGATCTGTGATATGCAGGACCAATGGAAGCCTGCCACTTGGTGCTTCCCCATTCACTGATAGTGTCTACCACATCATCTCCTCTTGCCACCTATCAAGTCAAACATAAACTTTGAATTTCTATAACTTCATCATATGAACTCGGATTTGAGTTCCGTTTGCACCGTTGGAATTAGGATGACAAGCACTTTGTTCCAATACTAAGTTTGTATAAATTATGCCACTTTGAGTTTTGAACCTTTTACCATGCCACTATTACTTCTTTAAAGATCCATTGGATCACACATCTATGAGATTAGGCTTTTGCATGAATAAAAGTTGGGCAATTTAAAATTTTTGGTTTGAAATTTTTGAGAATACCTCGTGGAAAACTAAATGTTGTGACATAGGTGAAATGATCTAGTTGGAAGCTCAAGAAGAAGATTGCCACGAGGGAATTGTGGCATGTGGCACTTTGTTATCTCATGGGAGAAAGTCATAATCATTACCTTGACCACAAGACTCCATGAGTAGTGTATTGGATCATGAAAGATGGGTACTTGGCCATGAGATTCCATGCACATGTCATTAGAACTTTCCTAGAGGGTGCTTGGTAGTAAGACTCTAATGACTACCCCATGCAGGAAAACCTTCGCAGAGGTAGATTGCGTGTAAAGGGGGTCACCTAGGCCTGAAAATTTAGAAGAATGTCATGCTCACAAGGAAAAAAATAAACCTCATTAGGCTGAAGAGGAATAAAATACCATGCAAACCCTAGACACCTTAACCAACAACCTGTAATGGAAAAAGCGATGAGAACTCATGGAATTGAGTTTAATGGGAACTCATGAATGAGGTATAGAGGGAATGTTTTACATGTATATGTCGTTATTTTTGGCTTTATATTTTTATTGTTGGTTTTGTTTGTTGAATTTGAGCATGGCCATACTAGTTGTGTTGTTGTCATGTGTTGCTATTATGGTGTTTCTCTATTTTTCATTCTTTCTTCTTTCCTTTTGGTGGTTTGGTCTTGGTTAGTTGTTGGGTGTGAGAAAGGAAAGAAAAGGAGCTCATGTAGAAGAGATAATAAAACCCAAGTGGAAGTGAAAGACCCTGATTAAACTCTACACATCAGAAGAATGAAAGTGGAAGGAAAAAGAAGGTGAGATAATAGTTGGGTGGACCTGGCTAGGTTCACATGAACAAAATAGAATGTGATATGGCAATTATGGAAATGTTTATATTATGGTTATGACAAGGAAATGTTGAATATTGTATCAACAAGTATATTAACAGCTAACTATATTCCTTGGTCAAATCATGAGGCACATACAATATTGAGTGCTAGCATGGGGCTGGGAAACCACTCAATGCATATAGTTAAACTATTACCACCACCAAAGTGCTAGCTAGCCACTTATATACTTGTTGAACAATAACACCTACCTTATTGGAGGTGTGATGAATATAGAGGTGTGGTGGTAAAACATTTTCTTGTCGATAGAGGACTATCTTGATGGTAGTGCCCATACTCATTGGGAGGTGGGTGAGAGGGGGGGGCTTATTGGGAATTGTATGAAAAAATTGTGTGGAGAAATATATTTTCCACCGAGTTCTTCCCTTGGTGGTGAAACTACTCAGTGAGATGGAATTAAGGATGGAGTTGTATGAAAATACTATATGGAGCAGTATATCCACCACTGGGTGATTTCTTTGGCTGTTAGACCACTTAGTGAATTGGATTTAAAGAAGGAATCGACCAAACACTACATAGAGATAAGTATCAAATACCACTTTGAAGAATTTATTTGTTAAAATTGTGGTTTGAATTCATTTAAAATTCATAGTCTATTGATTAAAGTATGGTTTAATTTGAATTAATTTTTTTCATGACTAATCTCATAAGAATAATGTGCTTATGGTATAGGAAAACTATTGAATTGTCTAGCACAAATATAGCATGGAGCAATATATTTTCCATTGAGTTCTTGCTTCGACTGATAATCCAATTAGTGAGCTAGATTTATAGACGAAGTTGGTTGAAGACTATATAAATGTGAACTAATAAAATTCCCAACACAAATATATAAGGCTGACTATGAAAACAAGCAACATGAACATAATGGAGTTTAAGGCCTCAAGAACTAGGCCATTGCAACGATGCTAGAAACCTATGACATGATTTGATTTCTATGAGAGATGCCATGACTAATATGTCATGTTAATAAAGCAAGTCAGAGGGATGGATTGGTTGTAAAAAATATTCCTGTGCAAGGAAGCCTTACCATGGGATGGATTACCTGAGGAAGCTATGGAAGCAGAGAAGGGGATTCCTAAACTTGGAAGGTATGTGATTGCAAGGAAGAGGAAACTGAAGAAAATTGGTTTCAAAAGATCATGTGCATACTCAGTGGGATCAATCATACATGGTTGGACATAACCATTCAGGACATGGAAAATGTTGTCGAGATAAAGAGTTGTAAATATAGAACTCAGTCTTGTTGATATCCTTCATTTTTTATAACATCGACGACGATGTTCCTTTAAGGGGGTGGGGTTTGTTACACCTCACTGTTCTTCCTTGCTGATTATAATGATGATTATGATTTAACACCAATGTGGAAGGTCCATGATTGTCTGGACCTATGATTAAACATATAATAATTGTTATTATTTAATTAATTTAATTGAAGGTTGGATAACATTACAGATCCTTAGTTTTATAGAAGCTTTCTTCTCGCCTATTTTTTTGAAGCCATGTCCCCTACCAGATGAATTAAAATATGTAGTTACTGGTCGTGTTCCAGTGAGTTACACTTGTTGCATGCTTATTGGGTTCCTATTGCATGCTATGAATAGGCCCATAGGTACCTAAAGAGGGAGGAAGAGCAAGCCACCACCCTACACATGGAAAAGAGGGGATTGGACATGGACATTTAATGTCGGGATGTGAAGGAAAAGGAAGGGATGAATATATAAGAGGATACAAAAGGACCCAAAGGAAAAGTAAATATGAAATAGAGGGAGATAGACGACACCCACTTCACATGGGAAGAGAAGGATGTCCTTTAGGATAATTTTTAGACTCACTATGAGTCTTAGCTCGTTGGATCACACTAGTTATATTCTCTATCATAAGGAATTCAAGACTGACATTGTTCAAAAAGTGTAGTGGTGGGGCATGGTATAGATGATTGGGGCAGAGCTAGAGTTGATTATAGAAATTGTAACTTAGAGTTGGTGCTCTGTGACCTTAAGCATGCACTCTGTAAATATGAGCACTGATCCCTCTAACTATACATGAGATCCTATTTATCTAAGCTTGTATGGGCTGGATGAAGCTCAATGAATGAACCAACTACTAGTGTAAAATTCCCTAATGCAAGTAATTCCTTAGAACTTGGATACAACTTGGGGATGGTTAGCTGCAAGAAAGGTTGTGGTTTAGCTAGCCTAAGTTTGGCATTGGAGTGGAAATTTTTCCTTCAACTTACAATATTTTCGATTAATTCAGATAAGTATCCTTGGATTATGCATGCTAGTTTATAGATTGTAATATTCCTTATTGGACTTATGACCAATGATTAATCATGTGCCATTTATATAAGAATGCATGATTTACTATTTAATCATGATTAACTAGCCAACTTGTGTACCTATGGTGATTATGAGTTGCTTGAGTTATGTGGGTGTAGGTTTTCTAATCTCTTGCAGGTTGTTTAATATGATCCTCATTGGTGATCTAATATCACTTAGAGTTGATATGTGATTTCATGAGTTTCTGTGATCATCATATGTTTATAAGTTTGGGAAGCTCACTTCCATAACCATAATGCTGGGTTACCTCATTAGGAGTGAAATTTATATGTTGAGTGCATGGAATAACTCTTTCTTGGGAATTTGCTGAGATCTCTCTATGGTCATGGTGTATACATTGCTTTATATGCTTGCATGGTGATGGTTTAACTTATGGATCTATGTGTTGGCTTATATTCTCATGATTTATAGAGCTACTTTCATGAATATGCATGGTCACAGAATATTATTCAACTAACATGATTTTGGTGTGTAATTCCTATAATCTAATATATTGAAAATATCATGGATTAATAGTTTGCTGAAGACTGTAGACTTCTTATTATGAGGAAGAAGTAATTAGATAAGTATATTTACTTGTACATTTATCACATCGTGAATAATGAATGATACTGCTATGAGATATAGTGAAATTATTAGCTCTGCCTATGGAGGAATGTGACACTCTTGTGTGTCTCTGATGAGATGTTTATATATATATTTGTTATCAAGGTTGTGAGCAAATTGGACGCTTATGTATTTTCAAATTTCTATGTGCAGGGATATTTACATGGCTGGATATGAATGCCCGATGTGATCCTTTAATTACTGTAGTGTGTAGATTCCAATGTTTGGTATGACCATGGTTGATGATTGGTTAAGAATATTGATTGTATTAATGTTGTGATGCATGCTTTATGAGTAGGGTTGATAAAATTAGGTGCATAATACATCTTGTGATATGATATGTTATCATTGGGCTTAAATTTACTTAGTGATGCTAGCCTATTTTAGTGCTTGTTGATAGGCATGTTGATGATTTATTTTCCCTTATTATGGATATGTATGGCGTTTTTCATGATGGTGTCTTGAATGAAGGGTTCATTCTTGAGGAAGTCGAAAATTGGAGAAACACCTTGCTTCAGGGGAAGCTTGGCCAATTAATTGGAAATTTCATAGTTTACAAGTTTTAATGTTGAATAAATCGGGCCTTTATCTAGGTCCGAATGAAATTTTTTAGAGTGGTATCTTGGCCAGATGCATTTGATACCCAAAGGATGTGTTCAAGAGTCTAGAAATTCGGATGGTTATGACTTACACTCTTTTGTGGAAGCACTGGATGTGAAATAATCTAGATGTCTTGAATGGAAAGGTGATATTTTGGGTGGGTTCCACAAGTTGTCGTTGGCACTATTAATGAGGGTGCAGGGTGAGATTATTCTCGTTGTCTGACATGAAAATTTACGTTGCGCCAAGCCTCCCTTGAAAATCTTTATGTGTTGGTCATTTTTGGAATGACGCTATTGATGAAGGGTGTGGGATAAATATTTCCCTATTATGTGACAAGAAATATCATGTCATGCCACACTAGTTTGGAATATCACCTACTTCATGCCTTGGCACTGTGGTGCTATGATGTTGTGGCATGGTGGCGAGATAGGAATATCTCCATCATGCGATATAGAGAAAGTAATTGACGTATAATGTTGGAATTGTGAATTGGGAACCAAATTTGATATAACATAAAAATGTGTATTTGTATTAATGGGCTTGTCCTAATGGGACCCAGGACCATGGTTGAGGTGGAAGAAGCCATGAGGGCCTAACAAGGCTACGTGGATGCAACATGGATGCATGACATGGATTTATGTTGATGTGGCATGACATGTGGGAGGTAGGAGCATTCTATTTGGATGACCAAAGAGCTGACTTTGAATGAAACATGACGCCATCAGAGGATGCCACATGGTAGGATGACATCACCCTGCGATCAACAAGAAGCAGAGGGGGACAAGTGACATGGATTCTAGGTGGTGCCACTAGTCATGCCACATCATGCTAGAAATAAAAGGTGTGACATCAAATTATTGGTGTCGAGGGAAAAGTAAATTCTCATTAGTGCTAAGCTCATCTATATCACCACCGGGTTATGGGTGCTATTAACAAAGAGCGCTAAATGGGACTTCCTCCAACAATTGATGTGAAAGTTTATGTCACGTCGTGGATGATTGAAGTGGAATACTCCTAGAGGAGTGATGTGATGACATCACGGGAGCCACATGGGACCATAGGTAATTTGGTAGAGCCATGTAGGCCCTCAAGAGTACAATGTGGCAATGCTTGCTGGTATGACAATGGTTAAGGGTCCAAACGTCAAATGGGCGTAACTTTAAGTTTGAGAATCAGATTGAGATAAAAATTATATCACTGGAAAGCTCTTGACAAGCTAGTTATAATGGTCGAATTTGTTTTTATTTTCAATGAGATCACAAAAGATGATTTTTGTGACCTGATCTTCATAATAGACCTTGATGATTGGGTTAATTTTGATGTAACACCTTCCACAACCTGATAAATATCCAAGGGGGTGGGAGGGTGTGTTACAACATAGACCTTCAATGTTCAAATTTTCCAATCAAAGAAGATTCCTCCATATCCCGGTTGACCATGATTACCTTTGGAGGCGTTCTTAAAATTTAACTTCATGAAATCCACTAGATGGGGAGAAAAGGAGGAAGGAGAGGATACTTTGGGAGAGGGTGACTCAAGAGGCAGATAGGATATCATGGAAGGAGAGAGCTCCAACTTACATAAAGTGTTATATTCTCATTGATTCATCTTTCAACCTTCCCGAGACCAAGATTCAGAGAGAATGGTGTCAATTTTTTTTTTCATAATTAATTTGCAGACCAAGTATTTTCCCTTTTTAAGTTTTCTTAAATATTCAACTATTCCTTTCCTTCTAGAGCACCCACATGAAAAAACTAGGGGCAAGAATCCATGCTCTATTTACCACCATATTACTAAATATAGTACATCTCCAATGCTCCAATGTTTCCACCAAACTATGGAAGTTGCTAAAATTATCCAAAAAGGAATAATATCCTTCCCCAAAGATGTTCAACAAAAGGACAAACATTCAAGAAATGCTCCATAGACTGATTCCAACATAGAGGAAAAATAAAGGTTCTCTGAAATACATTTTTCATTATTTGATCCCACGTAAGAATCTTACATGTCCCACCAACCAAAGGAATTGAGCAACCTTGGGCCAAAGATCATTCATCCAAATTTTCTACCAAATGGGATCTCAGTGGATGTCTTGATCATTGTTGGGTACTGTAATTGAGTGTTAAATTAATTATAATAAAATGTCAATCCAGGTTCATACACTTATGGATAATACTACATTGTATGTTCTACGAGATTAACTTTTCAATTTTAATGCTATATAAGAATTATATTCTATTGAAAGCAATAAATTAATGCTCAAAGGATGCAAAACTTATTCTAATAAATGCAATGAGATTCTACTTATGAGATGAAATCTAGAAAGAGCACACACGTGTTTAGTGAAATTAAATGCAATAAAGATTATCTACTTCAACTTTATGAAAGCGAGAATAAACTATTTTAGGAAAACAAAAAATTTCTAATCAAGAAAGCAATGAATATAATATAAGAAATAAACTCTTCTACGAAAGAGACCAAATGGTCTACACAATGAAAACATTCAATTTCTAATCTATGCAAAATAGAAAAAATATATTCTATGAAATCTTCCAAATTGTAATCTAAAGATAGGAAAGATAGCCTTATTCTATGAAAATAGTCAGATTCTATTATATGAAAGATAAAGGCAATTTATTTTATGAACTTTGATCTATGAAAAGTGAAAGGAAGTTTATGCTATGAAAGAAGTTTCATTTTCTTATATATGAAATATAAAGACAGACTATAATTATCTGTAAGGAAATGAAATACCAAAGCAAGTAATTATGAAAGCAAATGAAATCGATCAGGTGTGTGTATGAAAAACTCAAAATTCATTCATTTTTGAAACCATAATATGCCTACGATGTTGTGAAAGAGATCCTAACATATGTGTAAATATGATACTAGAAAATGAAAGTTGAAGTAAATAAATAATTGCAAAGACGATTGGTAAATATTTTGTGGTTTTGGAATTTTTATTCAAGCGCTCGAAATCTGCAAAAACAACTAAGACAAATGAGCGAAATTCTACAGAATGAAATGGTCAAAAACAAAGTATTTAGAAACAGAGAAATATAAATGAAAATGAATTAAATTAGACTTCTCGTATGCAATAGGGTACCCTCCTACCAGAGCACGAGATCTAAAACTACTCAAATAACTTGATGACCAAATGTATACTCTTCTCATTGAGGTGCAACTGTAATAGTAGGAAGAGCTTTCATAAATAAGAATAATGCGTACATGGTAAAAAATGATAGCATTAACAAAGGAAAGGATAATGATAATGGATGTATCTTCACTTATCAATGAATCACATATATGGCTTCTTTTATAATAAAAACTTGAGAAAATGACTACTAGAAATTTGATCGAAGAATGGAAACTTAGTATTTAATTTCTATTGAAATTCTAATTTCTATGATTCACTATGAAGGAAGTGAATCATAGAAATATTTAATATTAGGCACATCATCATTTAGTTTATTTCTTATTCCTTGAAGATTTATCATGCTCGCTTGAGATTTTAATTTGTTGCCAAGTAATTGGGAGGTATGGTTCGTGCACTATCTGACTGTTGACTGAATGTGACTTTGATATTGTGATCAACCAATGAACTTTTGTTTACACCCAGTAGGTGGAATGCCATGTAGGAATGATTTGACATCTATTCATGTGCTTGGGCTTATATGTATTCCCTAGAGTCTACTTGAACCTTGGATTCAACCACATAATGTTTTTAACACTGTAAAATTTGTTAATTTTCATAACCTATGCAAATTGAGAAAAATTTATAAAGTAAAACACATAGAACTATGAAAATATTGGACTTTCACCTTATTGCATCTTTTGTAGCTCTGATGGCTGATTATTCATGGAAAAATAGTAGGATATTGCAAGGATGAGTGAGTTATGTGGATTTTTATGGATAATGGGTGAAAATCTAGGTAACAGGCTTTCAAAAGTGATGTTATTTCTTTGACCCAACATCCCCCCACACTCAGGGTGTTGCATGTCCACATGCATGTTGGTAAGAAATTTTTTATATTTGTGACAATATGAGCTTGATAGAATGACCTCAGAGGCTTGGATTAATATATCTAATCTACTCTCAGCACCTTTCTTCTTTATAGCTACTGCCCAGGTTACTTCATTAACATCCTTGCTTTTAATCCTTTAATTTTCTGTTGAAGCATTTTTTTGAGCTTCTTGAGTTTTGAGTTCTTATGATGCCAATAATACATGAACTTAAGAATTCTATAATTTTGTTCTTTAAGCATATCATTTTCTCATTTTACATGCCTTTCCAATACTTCTAGTTCAATTATCTATTATTTCAATGCATTGATAATGTCTCGCTTCATAGAGAAGGGAAAATTATCATTATATACAAGGCTATTAGGTACTAGAATGTCATTTTTGAAAATATTCGCAAAGAGAGGAGAAATATCTTTTACCTTTTATTTATGTGCTTCCTTATCTAAGGCATCAAAATAGTCATATGTTTGCTACTAAGTTTCATCAATATATGGACTTTTTGCTTCAGGTACTAATGGCGAGTTTGGATCCTGGACCTCTGTAACCTTCTATGTTTATGATGAAACACTTTTTTTTCCTTTCATCATGCTCCTGGTAATTATTTTGGATTTGTTTTTGTACTATGTTTCTTTTTATTTCTTTGAAATTTTCCTTTTAAAACTCTTCTTTTTAGGCCTAGCTAAGACAATGGCACTTTCATTTCTCTCTTTGACTTTTCTTGACTGCTTTGGCCACTTTTGGTGCATTCTTATTTTTCACTTTCTCATTTTTATTTCTCTTGTGTCTCCCTTTTTACGATTCTTCTAGGATAATTGGTGAACATGGAATTTGTTCTTTTTTCAGACATGTCTTGATCATTTGGTGAATCCTTTATCAATAGAATTTCCTCTGTCTTGACAATTCCAATATCCTCTACCTCTTGAACTGATTGTTTTTCCTTTTCTATGTTATCATTTTGAGGGTTAGGGTTTGGTGAAACTCTACTTCTTCTCCATTTTCTTTTTGTAACTGTGTCTTCCTCTAAAACTTCAATCAAATGCTTTTTGAATAGAAAATACCTCCAATTATATTTTCCAGCTTTCAACTATGCTTCAACAAGGATTTTAATTATCCTGAAATGATAAAGGGCTCTGCTAATATTTATGGAGTTTCTTTGAATGTTGAAGGTCATTTTTCTCAGAGTATTAAGAAGATAATAAGGAAAATTCATCTCCTTCCACTTTAGAAAATGCATTAAAAGTCAAACATGATAGAATATGATGATACCGTACCTACCTTCACAGGTAATAAACTTGTGCAAAATGAACACCAAATTTAACCATTTATTTTTAAATGTTGATACAAGAATACATTTTCTCCATGCCATGATGTCTATGTTAGGTTTCTTTAATAGGGATTTCCATGACTCGTCTATGAGCTTCTAGAACTTGAACCAATCCTCACCAATTATTGGAAGTCTCGTGGCTTCAACCAATAATGACTCTATTGTAACACCCTCTCCCACACCTACCCAAGTAATCGACCAATTGGGGTAAACATGTGATGAAAGGATACTATGATTAGATTCAACCTCCTATGTGACCTTAAGGAAGTGGAATTGACATAAACACAACATACAGACCTTCCACATCAACTACAAGACTCCCAGGAAACATCCCAACAACTCAGGTAGCTAGCCCCTAGGTCCCACTGAGGTTTTAGACCATTTGAAACACATAATCTCCCATGATATGGACCTGATAGCGTCCAAGAGGCTCTGCATGCTCTCATGCCAAGGCATTCCAGTGTCCAGGGACTATTTTTCCCAGTGCTGTTCTAGCGTCCCGATGATTTGAGCCACTTTTTTAGGCCCAGAGTCTAGGTCACTGCCTAGAATTGAATGACACCTTCAGAACAAGAAGACAATAGCGAAACAATGATGCAAACGTAAATACTTGAACAAGCCCTTAACCAGAACTCTACTAGCCATGCCTGACATTTCATCAAACATATCAAAAATATGTAATCTATAGGTGTAAACAACATATTTAAGCATAGGAGTCTCATACTTATCTGAGAATCACTATGAGGCATTATTCCATTATATCATTTGTTGCATTATCATTTATTAGGTCATAGATACATTGTTCTACCATTTACAAGTAAAAACATGATGAGAGCCATACATAGCCACTGTCATAAAATATATACATAACCAACATAATAGAAACATAAATGCCAAGGAAATCATAATATATGATCCACATATCAACCAATATAATACTCATAGAAATACAAGGAGAAATAACCTCATATTGATGATGAAAAATCCAACCTCGGGATGGGACTACCACGTTCTACCCGACCGAATGGTTGAGCCAGATCTCTCTTTAGCCATTCACCCCCATGCCATATTCCAAGTATGAATGTGGGACTCAAACCAAAAGAACCAACCACAACATTTCGAGGCTAAACCACCTCACCCTCATCAACAGAAAGCAAGCTTTACCGTAATCCATCCTAGATCACTAGGCCAACAAAATAAACATGTAATAACAAAATTTACCATGATCTCCACCTGATCACTAGGGAAAACAAGCATGGATTCCATTAGATTTCTCCACCTACACCATGAGGATTTTTCCTGTATCCTAGTCTGTCAGGTTTTATTGTAATCCACAACAGATTGCTAGGCCCTAAACCAAGACCCACTCACCATGATTTAATGCATATCCCAACCCAAGATTACTAGGCCCAATTGAGAGTAATCCACCTCTTGGCTTTACCATATATCCTACCATTCACCGACAAGGATTCCTAGGCCGACCGAGACAACACAATCCTAGCTTTACCACAACCCACAGTCTCGCTCAGGGGTTACTAGGCTAGTGGCTTTACTGTGATCCATAACCTGGTTCAGGGATCACTAGGCCATGTGCTCTATCATTTAGAGATCCACCTCACTCAACTTTGAATCCATCCAACAATCCATATCAACCAAAACATGAGAACCCCATCACACCATGGCTATCTAGAAAAGGAAAGGCTAGGTTGAAAACACTGTCACGCCTGGAAAAACACATGCCATAACAAAAAAAATGCAATACCATGAATGCCAAATATTGCAAGGAAAATACACATGCAAATTGATACCTGCAAAGAATACTGTTGTAGCTTCTTGATCCTGCTCTTCCTTTCTTGCTCCTTCCTTCCTCTTTCCTTCTTTGCCTTTCTTGATCCAATGCCAAAATTCTCCAAGAAAACTATAAATGTCCAAGAGTGTGAGAGAGAGAGAGAGAATAATGAGAGAGTTCCAAAACTAAATTGATAAAAGGTTACAAACTGATCCTCAAAAGCCTTTTTATCATTCAAGCCTCTATTTTCTTCATTTTCCATTATTTTCCTTCATTTTCCTCCTCACATGCAACATGAGACCTTTGAATTTCCTTTTCTCCTAATTTCCATTATTTTCATAAATAAATGTGCAAAAATGCTATTTTTCCTTTACAAAGCCTTATCCATTGCCTTTTCCTATTTCCTTAGCCATAATAAACCACTGAACACCCACACTAGGATGTTTTTCCCAACATTCAGCTTGGAATAAGTGTCCCATCAACCCTGGTTATTATTTTTCCTTTATTAACTTTTATTACATGGACCGGGGATGTTAAAGAACCCTCCCCTTTGGGGGACACCATCCTTGGTGTTCAACCACACTTATACATCAGCAAAATCGCTGAAAAGTAAGCATATTGCCCATGGAGCTTTATAACATAACTCGAAGCAATATTTACAATGATCACCTTGCTAAAAAGAAAACCAACATGACAACATAACAAAATAACATCATAAATGACATGACACCCATACCACTTATTGGAGCTTTATAACATAACTCATGGTGGTATTTACATCCATATACATATGTACATAAATCAAAAAATCACCAAAACATGTAAAAAAACATATACCAAAACACCATACCAAAACTGCTTTGACTCAACTGACAAACAATGAAGGATACATAGCCCGCATATTATCTTCCATCTCCCATGTAGTTTCATCAAGCCCAAAGTGCTTTCACTACAATTTAACCTACTTGATTGCTCAATTCTGGACCATGAGAACCTTTTTTTGCAATATATATGGAGGCTCCAGCTGGAATTATCCATATGGTTCCACCTACAATACAAACTAGTCAATCACATGATCAACATATTTAACATACTTCTTCAGCAATGAAACATGGAAAACATTATGGAATTTCACTATCGGAGGCAGTGCAAGTCGATAGGCTACTGGCACAATCATCTCAAATAATGAAGGGTCTGCAAAATTGTGGTGCTAGCTTGGCACATGATCAATCCGTAAGGATATATTCTTTGGTTTGATTCACAAGTACACTTGTTCCCCAACCCGAAACTCCTTAAACAACCTGTTCTGATATGCATATCTCTTTTTCCTATCTTGTGCTGCCTTTAGATTCTTCTTTATAACCTTCATTTCCTATTCCATGTCCGCCAACATGTTTGCTCCAATCAACACCCTGTTAACTGTATCACACCAACTAATGGGATTATTGTAACTCCACCCATTCAATGCCTCAAATAGACTCATCTTCAAAGATTCCTGATACCCATTGTTATAAGTGACCTCTACCATTGGAATATACTCTTCCCACTTTCGCTACTAATGAATCACGTACATCCTCAACATGTCCAAATCCAGTTGACCCTCTCTGTTTGTCCATCTATCTGCAGATGATAAGCTATATTGAAGGCCAACTCTATGCCCAAAATTGCAAATAACTCCTTCCAAAACTTGGAAGTGAACTTTGCATCCCTGTATAACACAATCTTCTTTGGAAAAACATGCAATCTGACCACATCTCTGATGAATACCTATGCTACATC
Source organism: Pinus tabuliformis (assembly GCA_031772625.1). Lineage (NCBI taxonomy): Eukaryota > Viridiplantae > Streptophyta > Pinopsida > Pinales > Pinaceae > Pinus > Pinus tabuliformis. Next base: position 80,830,744 of record CM062809.1, read on the forward strand.
ACTAGATGAGAATGTAGACTTCACTGAAATGAAGTTCGCAACCTTCGTCAACCTGTCCAAAAAAGCCATGATGGAATGATGTTGTCTCACTTTCCTCGGAAACCCTGTGATAAAGTCCATGGAAATGACCTCCCATTTCCATCTTGGAATTACAATTGGCTGTAGCAATCCACCTGGATGCTTACACTATGCCTTCACATGTTGACAATCGAAACATCTAGCTACAACTCTGGTACATCCTTCTTCAGATTTAGCCAATAATAAAATTTCTTCATTGCAGTCAATGTCTTTTGGTATTCTAGGTGACATGAATATGGTTTCACATGAAACTCCCTCAATATCACCTTCTTGAGATCATTACTATCTGGCACATATATCCTGACCCTAAATCTAACCAATCTATCCACTATAAGACAATAGTCCACATCCTGTGCAACTGCACCTATACCTGTACCTAGACCACTACCAGTACCTATACCTATACCTAGACCACTACCAGTACCTATACCTGTACCACTACCTGTAATTACACCTGTACTACTACCTGTAATTGTACATGTACCTATACCTATACTTGTATTCTGCTACAACGTATGCACAATATCCATATATGTGACATCCTATTGAGCTTCTTGCAAGATCCTATCTTGTAAGTCTGTCCCATAGGAGCTCATAGCTGCTAAGTGATTTACCTATACCCGCCTACTAAGAGCATCCACCACCCTGTTCTCTGTTCCTTTTATGTACCTGATCTCGAAGTCAAACTCATTGATCGTGGCCAACCATCTTTCTTACTGGGTGTTCAGATTCGGTTGATCAAATAAATACCTCAACCCAATGTGATCTCCCATAAACACAAAACTTCTGCTAAGAAGATAGTCCCTCCACATCTTCAATGCATGTATGATCACTGCTAACTCAAGATCATGTGTCAGGTAGTTTTTCTCATGCTCGTTTGGTTTCCATGACTCATAGCATACCACCTTTCCATCTTGCATAAGGAATCCACCAAGTCCTCTCGTGCAAGAATCTGTATATACTACAAACTCCTTGTCTGGATATGCAATCTGTAACACTAGTGCATGTGTCAACAACTACTTAAGCTGCTCAAAACTGACCTCACACTCCTCTTTCTAGTCAAATTTCTTACCTTTCCTCTGCAATGATGTAATAGGATAAGCAATCTGTGAGAAGTTCCTAATGAACCTCTTGTAATAGCATGCCAACCCCATGAAATATCTCACCTCATCCAAATTCCTAGGAGCTACCCACTTCATGATAGCCCTTATCTTTTCTGGATCCACTGTTATTCCCTCCTTGGAAAAAACATCTCCCACGTAGTATACCTTAGTCTGAAAGAAATTGGAGTTGTTGAGATTAGAATACAATTGATTCTCTCTTAATAACCTTAACACTGTTGCTAAACGATCGACATGCTCTTCGTCATTTTTAGAATATAACAATATGTCATCAAAGAACACAATAAAAAACTTGTCCAAATATGGATGCAACACACCATTCATCAAGCACATAAATGTAGCTAGAACATTAGTCAAATCAAATGGAACTACAACAAACTCATAATCCCCATACCTGGTCTGGAAAGATGTCTTGTAAATTTCCTCCTCTTTGATGCGTACCTAGGGGTATCCTGACCTGAAGTTGATCTTAGTGAATGTTGTTGCTCCCTTCAGCTGATCAAACAAATCATCAATCCTCAGTAATTGGTACCTGTTATTAATGGTCACTTTGTTCAACTGCCTATAGCCAATGCATAATATGAGAGTACCATATTTCTTCTTCACAAATAATAATGGTGCACCCCAAGGTGATACACTTGGCCTAATGTATCCCTAGTCAAGCATCCCTTTCAACTACAACTTCAGCTCTACCAACTCAGGTCAGCTCATCCTGTACGGTGATTTTGATGTTGGAGCCGCCCCTAGCACTAACTTAATAGAAACGTCTACCTCCATGTGAGGTGGAAACTCTCATATCTCCTCATGGAATACATCTTGAAACTGTTGTAGAACTGGGTACCTACTCAAAACATCCGCACCCTCAACATCCTTACCTTTTTCACTAGAAATGTGCACTGTGAATAACACACACCATTTTTTTTTACTATATTTTTCTTGCATGGCTATCACCATCCTAACTGATGTGGCTTTCTTCTTACCCTGTAGGACTCTTGGTTCCCCATCTTCATCCATGCACTCAATTTCTTTGTCATAAAAATCCACCTTGGTTCTATGAAGATACAACAAATCCATGCCCAACAACACACTATATGATCCAAACGGTAATACATTCAAATGTGTTGTAGTACACTTAACATTCAAATCAAATGCATGAGCTATTACCCAATCATGAGCTCACTTATTTGTACCTATAACCAACTGTACTACCCAATATTTTGCCTTCAATTCCTTATTCAAGCAACACTTATCCACCAAGTCAGGACTAACATAGCTATAATTATATCCAGGGTCAATCAAAATAGATATAACTTGATCACAAAGCTTACCTTCCATCTCAATGATAGGTGCCTCATAGTCTGCTTGTTTGTTATCCAATGCTGTATAAATACCAGGAACACTCTGACCAACATCCCCAATAGTCTATGCCTCCTATGCACTATATATCTGAGGCCTACCACCCTGATTCTGTGGACAATCTCTCTTAACTTGCTCCTTACTGCATGTTCAACACTCCAACCGACCAGTACCCTCACTTCTATGTTGTTGTTGTGACCCATGTCTCTATCTAGCTGTATTGAACTTCTTTTGAGGTGCCACATTTTCTTTCTCCTCTACATTTTGATGTTTTTCTCTCTTAGGCAACCATTTACCTTTACCTTTGTCTTTCCCTTTCCATCCTTGCTGAGATTCATTCTTACGTTTTGACTGTTCATATAAATGCTTCAATTTCCAAATGACTTCCTAAAGTGACCAAGGCTCATCATACTCAATCTGATCTCTAAATGCTAATGGAAATACACTGTTAGGCTATCAAATTGGTATCAAAGCATGGTATTTAAGATGTGCTGAGAGGCTACTATGATTATATTCAAACTTCTATGTGACCCTAAGGAAGTGGAATTGATGGAAACACAACATACAAACCTTCCACATCAGCTACAAGACTCCCAAGAACCATCCCAACCACTCAAGTAGCTAGCCCCTCGGTCCCACTAGTGTTTTAGACCACTTGACCCCCAGACGCATCCATGATATGGACCTGAAAATGCCCAAGAGGCTCTGGATGCTTTCATGCCAAGGCATGCCAATGTCCAGGGACTATTTTTCCCATTACTGTGCCAACGTCCATGGGATTTGAGCCACTTTTTCAGGCCCAGAGCCCAGGTCACTGCCCATAATTGAATGAGACCTTCAGAACGAGAAGATAATAGGGAAATAATGATGGAAATGTAAATACTTGAATAAGCCCTTAACCAGACCCCTACTAGCCATGACATGCATTTCGTCAAACGTATCACAAATATGTAAGCTACGAGTGTAAACAACAAATTTAAGCATAGGGGTCTCATACTTATCTAAGAATTGCTATGAAGCATTGTCCCCTTATATCATTTGCTTCATTATCATCTATTAGGTCATATATACATTTTTCATCCATTTACAAGTAAAAACATGATGAGAGCCATACATAGCCACTATCAGAAAACATATACATAACTAGCATAATAGCAACAAAAATACCAAGGAAATCATAGCCATATGATCCGGATATAAACCAGTATAATACTTATAGAAATACAAGGAGAAATAACCTCATATTGATGATGCAAAATACAAACCCGGGATGGGACTACCATGTTCCACTTGACCATAGAATGATTGAGCCAAATCTCTCTTCATCCATTCACCCCCATGCCATATTCCAAGCATGAACGTTGTTGTTGGGAAAAGTATCCAATACGGAATGACCCTATCCCACTCTAAGGGTGATAGTACCTCAGCAACAACTGAATGCAAAGCTATTCAAGATTACTTCTTTATGAGATGTAAGAGAGGGGAGAAAGAGATCCACTAACCGTTGTCTTCCGCTAATGTTTGATCCAATCTTCTCTCCTTGCTGCTTGCTCCCAGCTCCTTGCTCTTTCACTGGCCCAGCTACACAAAGATCCTATAAAAGCACAAGAAAAGGAAACTACAAGAAGCATACATCCATAATTGATTCAAGGATTAGAATAAATCAAATATACAAGCATCAATACGCCACAGAGACACATGCATATAGAAGAACCTCAAATGCTTTATTAATGGAAGAAGTAAAGTTCTGAGAGTGTTACAACCATAAGAGGCCCAATCCAGCAACACCTCCCAGCAGAAAGAAATCTCCTCTTCACCTCCTTCAAAGCAATCACCCAATAGTTCTATACTCAAACCAACAACACTTCCTTACATTCACCAGATTCCAGCCTCTATAGACCTCATGAGAGAGCTCTATATATAGGAGATTTGGAGAAAGGATGAGTCAGCTTGAGTTTGGCATGAAGCTGACTAGTGTCCTCTCCCACTTCAGTTATACTTCATTTCTTGAGTCCACTTGGAGTTTCTTGCTTCCACTTGGAGATCTAGATCCTCTTACTCATCACAAGGCGAATTCCCTGATCCAAGTGTCATTTTGGAAGCTTCCTGGGCATTTGACACCTTGCAGAATGACTGTGCCACTTGGCCAATCTCGTCCAGCGCAGGTAGCCTTCATTAGATTTGAAATTCAGCGCAGGTACAGAGTGGAGCAGTTGACATTCAGCGCAGATTCTCAGTGGAGCAGTTGACATGATCCAGCATTAGCTTGTTTTTGAGTGTTTTCAGGTGGAGAACTGATATTTAGTGCTGTGGTTTGCTGACCTTGTTCCTCTAGGGGTAGGAACAACATGTTTAGGGACTTTGGATCCCTCAGATTATTGACATTTCATGCTTCATGCCGTTAGGCACAAAAATGTCTATAACAGTTGCCCCCTAAAGTATGAGGTCGTTTATCGGGTGAAATGCTTTATCAGGAGGATCCGAAGTTCATTCAATCGCTGAGAGGTGCCCTGTAATAAAATACAATACAATACATTATTTTTCATTCTGCTTTCATGATCTAGCTGAGGCGGGCATTCCCATGCTCAGCTTTATAAATTCATTTTGGTACATAGAACAGACGATCGTAGACTGATAATTCTCTGCTGAAATTATCATCCTTTGAGTAGGATGATCATCTGCTGCAATGATGTACATATCAAATGTCTTTATATTTCCTGAATATATATCGCAGCCCGGATGGATGAGACTAGATCCGGGGTCTTCAAAACTCGTTCGATCTTCACTCTAAGTACAAGTCGATCCATGTGAGAATTGCGCTGAAGTCGAACATGGAAAGACATCGCTTGATTACCGGTCAATAACGTAAACCGTTAACAAGCGCGAGAGGAATCACCAATAATGACAATGACCCTCAAGGTACTGCAGTACAATTCACGTGGTGTGAATAAAGGACTTGGCGTCGAACACCACGTAAAATCTTCTGGTCGAAGGTCATTAATGTATACCTGTCGCCGGAAGTGAGAAACTTGCCATTGAGGCATGCAAGCTTCAAAGTACTGGGGGGGTTGTCCCTAGATCAACTTCTTGGATAATGAGCTGAAGTCGACAAGAAGCGATCCGTCAAAGGAGGGCCTTAATGAATCCCACATCAGTGACACGGAACGGAGCTAATGATTTTAGTGGAGGTGAAAACAATCTGTGAGATATGATTCAGGGTGGCGATCATGGGTGGATGAAGGATAATGTATGGCAGTGGAGGGGACACAGTTGACTCTTTCTGAACACATCTCTTGAACATATAACGACACTGATGTGATGGATCGGTAGCATTACCCCAAATGTGGATGGTTTGGCGAGGACCATGGTGATGAGACCAGTGAATGAAACAACCCAACCCGATGTGATACGGAGGACAAAGTGCCATGTTCAAGAGCGACTTGCTACCATTAAAGCTTTGAGGTTCTCCCAATTTTTCCCCAGTCATTTCTGACCAGTACCTCTTTATTTTTGTCAAGCTTGAGGAGGATAACATATGCTTGTTCTATAACCTGCCCTTCGGGCAAGCCCATCGCTATGTTTTAACGAGCCTAGCGATAGGGAAACTCGTTCTCGTCTAAAGACAAGTTTGTCGCTATTTAATCTTTTTAACGAGTCTAACGACAAGGAAAACTCGGTCCTTTTCATTTTTAGAGAGTCTGAAAAGGTACAGAAAGTTAACTCCAAAATTCCTTTTTCGTCATCTAATCCCTTAAGTCCGAAAAAGTATAAAACAATACAGAAGGGATGAGTTTTCGATAACTTTAACGAGCCGAATAAAACAAGCGCTCGACCTTTTTGTGCAATAATCCCTCAGGTCCAAAAAGATTAAAATCTAGAGGAGGGATAGCTCTTCCGGTCCTTTTAACGAGCTGGAAGGCCAAAACTCGGCAAACTTTTCATATTTTACGAGTCAGGAGAAAAGAGCTCAAAGAAGACTCGTCTTTTGAGGAACGAGTGATAAACAGGGATAGCAGCAGATTCCAGGTACAGGTTGGAATTTTCCAATCACGGCAGTGTCACAAGGATGGCTAAGTGAAATCACTCTTCGCAGCTGTTCCTCAAAACAGGTAAACAATCATATGGAGGTGAACGATTGGCCAAATGGAATGGAGGTGGCGGGTGCAAACACGACCAAGGCTTTTTATGGCTAATAAATTTACGATCACAATGGTTATTTACCGAAATAGGTTCATTTTTTAATGAGCTTAAACTCTGGAGGAAACTCTTGCTCAATCTTATGTTTATTTTTTAACGAGCATGAACTATGTGCTAAAACTGCTCGGATCTCGCTTTTCTATTTTTTAACGAGCATAAATTCCGCGGTAAAACTGCTCGAATCTATAGTCAAATTTTGATTTTTTACCATTACTAGCTTTTCTCTTTTCAAATATAGTACTGCTTTTCAATTGCTGCAACAAACTTTGTTAGAAATGAATAATATTTGCATGAAAATGAGATTATAACCCTAATATTTCACTTTTAACTGTGTAAAAAGCCATTAAAAGGTGTTTTTACCTCTCATTTACCATTTCATTTGCATTTGGTTTGTTGGAGCTCTGGAGGTGCCTCTTCCCCCTTGATTTTCACCAGCTGATTCCGGGAGATTCTGCGGACGATTTTTGGCGCCGTCTGGACCAGGTAGGAGCTAAACCCTAGCTCTTTCTTTTCATGGTTTCATTTCTCTATTTTAGGCCTGTTTCCCAGTATTTCTGAGCCCCAGGGGTTTTTCAAAATCGCCCTAGTTCCAACGCAGGTTCCCCTTTCGAAACCTGCGCTGAAGGTCAAGCTGCCTTAAGGCAGCCTGACCCTCAGCGCAAGTGGGAGACTTTCTGCCTGCGCTGGGCTCAAAAACTGAGTTTTTAAGGTCATTTTTTGATGATTTTTCGCCAGTTTTTCATCAAAATCAGGAACTTACTCCTTCTCTTGTTTGCTTTGCAGGGAACTCTGAACAAAATGTCCCTTACATGGCGAGAACAAGAACATGAAGAGGAGGACATGATTGCCCTCCATGACCCTGTCACGGTGAATGCGTTGCGGAACTGTGGCCTGCTGAAGTTCTTCCGTATCTCTAGTATGAGAGCACAGATTACTTTGCTGCAGTACATGCTTGATGCTTGGGATCCTATTAACCAAGTGTTCCAGATTAGGGGAAAGGCCATCCCCTTGACCATAGAGGACATGTACTTCTTGACTGGACTGTCAAGGCGAGGTGCCCCCATTTCCTTGTCAGGTACGGCCCGGGGGACTGATTCCACCAGAGATTATGTCCGCCAGTATTGCAGGGAAGGTTCTCAGCCGAGCAGAGACGGCAATATTGTTATCCGTGATATTACTGATCGGGCTCTCAGGTCCATTCTGTTCACTATTGGTAGGATGGCCGGCAGCGCAGCTCTACATGTTGCCAACAGATCTTATATGCAGCACGCCTTGGAGTGTCTCCAACCGAAAGTATTCAACTGGTGTGATGCAGTACTTGTTCAGATGAAAAGTCAATTGACCAAGGTAAAGGACGGGAAGCTGAAGAACTTTGGATTTGGTTCTATTCTGACTGCCTTTGCCTTGGAGAAAATCCTACTGATGCAGCCTCAGTACATCATACTCGACTTGCCTTCTCCGACCGAGCCACGCATGCAGAGGTGGGTCGACCACATGTCTAGGCATGCTGGTCAACCTTAGATTACTTTTACCGAGGCCTTCTTTAGGTGGTTCGAGCGCCAGGAAATGGTGTTTTCCGAGTATCCATATGTGGGTATGGATTTCCGAGGTGATCCGGATTTGGTGCTACCGGATGGCGAACAGTGGGGCGCTATTGGTAAACTCCTTGACCATATTACTGTTTACTGTTCTTATTCATAATGTTGCTGTGCTTTATTCTATCAAGACTTTTAATTGTACTCTTGGGTGCATGCAGATATTGGTCCTGTTCGTCCAGCAGTTCGTCCGAGATCGCCAGTTGCTGCCCCGGCAGTGGAGCCTGCTAGGAGAGTTGTTATTCGCGATCTTGACGATACTGAGACCCTTACAGCTGTGCAGGAGCAGGTTGAGAGCCTTACTCATGGTCTTCCGGATGTACAGATTGACGAGTTACCTTTACAGCTGCAGCGGCATACTATTGGCGTGCCTAGACGATGGACTCGTCTCTTGCGCATGATTGCACAGGCCGTGACGTACTATCATGAGCACCACTAGGCTAGGGTGCCCCCTAGCATCTTTTTGAGTTTTTAGGTCATATGACCAATTTTTTCTTGGTTACAGAACATTATGTATGAACTTATATAAACAGCTTATACGTATTTTGATTTTCGGGTTTTATCCTGGTTGATTTATGTGATCCATATGTACAATCTTTGATGATGTGTCCTTTTTTTTTTATAAATGTTGCAAATGTCTATCTAACACATAGTTCGCTAATGAGTCAGTTAATGTTTTTAAGTTTCTTGAAATATGTTGATATTGAATTGAATCAAATCGTCTTTCCAAGATCTTAACCCTTAGGAACATGCGATAAATAGCTGGATTGCGAACAGAATATATACCATTGAGTTGTAGTATTACGAGCTGTGAGTCTAGCCTGACAATTAGTCGGCATATGCCACATGTGATGGCATCAGAGAGTAGTTCTATCAACGCGCTATACTCAGCGATGTTATTCGTTGATTGCCCAATACATACACCTCTGAAACTTACTAACTCGCCGCTTGGATCAAAAATGGCCCAGGCTGCGGAGGATAGGTTCCTCGAACTACGACTCGCTCCGTCGGCATATCCAACACATGTCTCCATAAGGTTCGACATCTGCAACGAACGAAAAAGGTGGATCACTTGACCAGAACAAACACTTTTAGCGAAAACAAAATACAACAAAAGCATGCAGGTTACTATTTAAGCATAGTAACGCTTGAGGTACAACCCGTTGCGGGGCTGCGCCAATGGAATTCCATCGTAATCCATTAACTCGTAGGCTCCTTTTGCTAACACCCTCTTAACAATATAGGGGCCCATCCATAAGGACTTGAATTTTCCTGCTCCCAATTTATCGGATTCTTGGTCATAAAGCAAGACCAAATCACCTTCTGAGAAGACACGGGGTTTGACATTTTTGTCGAACTGAGCCTTGACTCGTTTCTTATGAGCTTCGTTAGCCAAAGCGGCATCATGACGGGTTTCATCCAATTGGATTAGTTCCAAGAAACGAGCCTCTTCTTTTGAAGTTCCGGGGAGAAGATCGATTGCGAGTTTAAGCGACGAAATTTCGCACTGGATTGGCAAGACTGCTTCCAGGCCATACACCAGTTGAAAAGGTGTGAACCCGGTTGCGTTCTTTACCGAAGTTTGGTAAGCCCACAAGGCTGAGTACAGGATTAGGTGCCACCTTCTTTTATGAACCCCAATCATCCTTTGCAACATACGCTTTAGGACCTTGTTGATTGCCTCAACTTGTCCGTTGGCTTGCGGATAATATGGGGTAGAGCTGTTGTGAGATAGCCCTAGCTTGGCAGCTAATTCGACCATCATGTGATTGCGAAAATGCGACCCATGATCTGTAACTATAGCCTGTGGTACGCCGAACCTGGCGACTACATGATTGAAAAAGAAAAGGGCAGCTGTTTCACCAGTGTTATCCAATGTAGGCATCGCCTCGGCCCATTTGGTAAAATAGTCAACAACGACTATAATATACCCATGCCCCCCGTCGAGGTGGGGTTACATTGCATGAAATCGATGCCCCACTTGGCGAAGGGCCCAACAGCAACTATCGGCTATAAAGGTGCGGGTGGTCATCTGGTTTTGCTATCAAAGATTTGACAAGCATGGCAACTTCTGACTGCGGTTATGCAATCTTTGAACATGGTTGGCCAGAAGTATCCTGCTCGTAAGATTCTTTGTGCTGTTGCATATCCAGACTGATGCCCCCCACACGCGCCTGAATGACAATCATTCAGGGCTTTTTCGGCCTCCTCATGGGTAAGGCACCTCCTCAGAACTGTATTGACACCACGACGGTAAAGTGTATCACCGACGATCATGTAGTCTTTTGCTTGGTATCGTATACGTTTTTGTTCGGAGCGAGAGGTGTTAGGCCTGAACTTTTGGGTTTGGAGATAAACTATGATATCTCCATACCACTCATCGCTTACAGATATTAGAAACAAACTTTCGTCCACGATTGACTCTTCCGATGTTTCATCGTTGGACGATGATGGGAGATCGCACAATAATTCTGCGAAAACTAGAGCTTTCTTTGATTTGGATTTCACAAATTCCAGATCAAACTCTTGAAGGATCGCTATCCATTTTGAATATTTTCCCCCCAGCAACTGTCGCGACAGTATATAAGTCATGGGGTTGCAATCTGACAAGATGGTAGTTTTCCAAAAGAGGACATAATGTCGAAACCTTTGAATCGCTTGAACAGCTGCAAGCGCTAGTTTTTCAACATAAGAATATTTACTTTCTGTATCGTTTAAGTTTTTACTTAAATAATAGATACGATGTTCAATTCCATCGACTTCTTGAACTAAAACCATTGCAATGGTCGTATCCGCTGTAGCCAGATACAGGTTAAAATCTCTTTGATAGTTTGGGGCGTACATTAATGATGCTTTTACTAGACAATCTTTCAGAGCATCAAAGGAAGCTTGCGCCACCTGGTCCCAGACAAAAGGTACATCCTTTTTCAAAAGACGAGTATAACCCTTAGCAAGTTCTGCGTAATTTGGAATGAACCTCCTCAGAAAGTTTGCTTTCCCTTGGAGTTTCTGAATCTGAAGCAAATTTGAAGGTGGAGGCAAATTAATGATTGCCTAAACCTTACAGGGGTCGAGACGAATCCCATCTTTAGAGACTACAAAGCCAAGTAAACGACCAGAACCGACGCAAAACACACATTTGTGCGGATTGAGTCTTATCTTGTAGTGTCGGCAACGTAGAAATATCGCTCTTAAATGCTGCGGATGATCAGTCCGTTTTCGCGAATGAGCCGGGAGATCGTCGAGATAAGGTTGAACGATGTTCTTGATGTCATGGAAGGCATAATTCATTGCCCTCTGAAACGTCGCCCCTGCGTTCTTTAAACCAAAGGGTAATTTTCGATAAGCGAATGTGCCCCACGGACAAATAAATGCAGTCTTTGACTGGTCCTGTGGGCGGATATTTATTTGATTATACCGGAAAATCCATCCATAAATGAAAAGATTTCACATCCGGCGCATTCATCAATTATCTGGTCGATGAAGGGTGTAGGGTAGTTGTCCTTTGGACAAGCTTGGTTTACATCCCTATAATCAACACACACTCTAATCGTCCCTTGTTTTTTCATGACAGGGACAATATTCGATACCCAATCGGTTAGAGGAACCGGGTAGATGAATCCAGCATGGAGGAGTTTTTCAACTTCCGCCTTAATGGCAGCGGCTTTCTTCGGGTGCACTTGCCGAAGCCGTTGTCTTACTGGTTTGACATCAGGATACATTTTAATTTCATGTTCAACGATACTCGAGTCAATGCCTGGCATTTCATCATATGACCAAGCAAAGACATCTCTAAATTCGCGAAAAAGAGCGTTATATATTTCCAGTTCTGAAGGGGAACAACCTTTGCCGACATAAATATTCTCTACAACATCTGTCTTAGTCGAGATATTTATGGCTATAGTCTCTTCAATATTGGATAGGTTTCGCTCGGAGTCCACCGTGTTTACAGTATTTGTTAGGAATTCAAAAACTGAAGGGTGATAAAGGTCGCCTTGAGTATCTTCTTCATATTCCTGAAGAAGGGAACGATGGTGGTGATCATTCCATGGTTGTTGTGGGGAAAAGTATCCAACTCGGATGACCCTATCCCTACTCTAAGGGTGATAGTTCCTTAGCAACAACTGAAAGTAAAGCTTTGATATTTTCCTTTATGAAAGTACAGAGAAGGAAGAAAAGATTGACCAACCGGTGTCTTTCGCTTTTGTCGATCCTATCCTCTCTCTTTGTCTCTTGTTCCCAGCTCTTTGCTCCCTTGCCGGCCCAGCTACACAAAGATCCTGCACAAACAAGAGAGGGAAACTACAAGAAACATGTACTCATAACTGATGCATGGATTAGAGTGAATCAGATATACAAGTAAATACAATACATCAATGCAATACAAGTATATAGGAGAACATTCAAAGCTTTATTGATAGAAGTAAAAGGGTTCTGAGAAGGTTACAACCATCAATGGCTCCAATCCAGCAGCACCTCCCCAGCAGCAAGAAATCTCCTCTTCACCTCTATAAAAGCAATCACCCAATAACTCTAACTGTAAACCAACAGCACTTCCTTGCTTGCACAAAATTCCAGCCTCCTTAGACCTCATAGAAGAGCTCTATATATAGGATAGAAGAAGAAAGGATGAGTCAGCTTGAGACTGACATAAAGCTGCCTTGTGTCCTCTCCCTCTTCAGTTAAACTTCAGTTCTTGAGTCCACTTGGAGATCCTTGCTTACAAATGGAGATCAAGTACCTCTTACTCATCACAGGGCGAATTCCTTGAACCAAGTGTCAGTTTGGAAGCTTCCTGGGCAGTTGACACCTTGCAGAATGACTGTGCCACTTGGCCAATCTCGCCCAGCGCAGGTAGCCTTCATTGGTTTTGACTTTCAGCGCAGGTACAAGGAGGAGCAGTTGCATTCCAGCGCAGATGCTCAGTGGAGCAGCTGACATGATCCAAAAATAGCCTGTTTTTGAGTGTTTTCAGGTGGAGAACTGATAGAAAGTGTTGTGGTTTGCTGACCTTGTTCTTCTAGGGGTAAGAACAACATGTTTAGGGACTGAGGATCCCTGTAATTATTGACATTTCATGCTCCACGCTGCGAGGCACAAAAATGTCTATAACAGTTGCCCCCTAAAGTATGAGGCCGTTTATCGGGTGAAATGCTTTATCCAGAGGGTCCGAAGTTCATTCAAGTGCTGAGAGGTGCCCTGTAATACAATACAATACAATACATTATTTTTTCATTCTGTTTTCATGATCTAGCTGAGGCGGGCATTCCCATGCTCAGCTTTATAAATACATTTTGGTACATAGAACAGACGATCGTCTGATGGTAGACTGATAATTTTCTGCTGAAATTATCATCCTTTGAGTAGGATGATCATCTGCTGCAATGATGTACATGACAAATGCTTTTATATTTCCTGAATATGTATCGCAGCCCGGATGGATGAAACTAGATCCGGGGTCTTCAAACTCGTTCGATCTTCACTCTAAGTACAAGTCGATCCATGTGAGAATTTCGCTGAAGTCGAACATGGAAAGACATCACTTGATTACTGGTCAATGATGAAAACCGTTAACAAGCGCGAGAGGAATCACCGATAATGATAATGACCCTCAAGGTACTGCAGTACAATTCACGTGGCGTGAATAAAGGACTTGGCGTCGAACGCCACGCAAAATCTTCTGGTCGAAGGTCATTGATGTATACCTGTCGCCGGAAGTGAGAAACTTGCCATTGAGGCATGCAAGTTTCAAAGTACTGATGGGGTTGTTCCTAGATCAACTTCTTGGATAATGAGCTGAAGTCGACAAGAAGCGATCCGTCAAAGGAGGGCCCTAATGAATCCCACATCAATGACACGGAACGGAGCTAATGATTTTAGTGGAGGTGAAAACAAACTGTGACATATGATTCAGGGTGGCGATCATGAATGGATGAAGGATAATGTATGGCAGTGGATGGGACACGGTTGACACTTTCAGAATGACCTCTCTTGAACATATAACGACACTGATGCGATGGATCGGTAGCATTACCCCAAAATGTGGATGGTTTGGCGAAGACCATGGTGATGAGACCGATGAATGAAACAACCCAACCCGATGTGGTACGGAAAAAAGTGTCATGTTCAAGAGCGACTTGCTACCATTAAGCTTTGATGTTCTCCCAATTTTTCCCCAGTCATTTCTGACCAGTACCTCTTTATTTTTGTCAAGCTTGAGGAGGATAACATATGCTTGTTCTATAACCTGCCCTTCGGGCAAGCCCATCGCTATGATTTAACGAGCTTAGCGATAGGGAAACTCGTTCTCGTCTAAAGACAAGTTTGTCGCTATTTAATCATTTTAACGAGTCTAACGACAAGGAAAACTCGGTCCTTTTCATTTTTAGAGAGTCTGAAAAGGTACAGAAAGTTAACTCCATAATTCCTTTTTCGTCATCTAATCCCTTAAGTCCGAAAAAGTATAAAACAATACAGAAGGGATGGGTGTTCGGTACCGAGCCGAACAAGACAAGCGCTCGATCTTTTTGTGTAATAATCCCTCAGGTCCAAAAAGATTAAAGGCTAAATGAGGGATAGCTCTTCCGGTCCTTTTAACGAGCTGGAAGGCCAAAACTCGGCAAACTTTTCATATTTTACGAGTCTGAAAAGAGCTCAAAGAGGACTCGTCTTTTGAGGAACGAGTGATAAACAGGGATAGCGACTGATTCCAGGTACAAATTGGAATTTTCAATCACGGCAGTGTCACAAGGATGGCTAGGTGAAATCACTCTTCGCAGATATTCTTCAAAATGGGTAAACACACAAATGGAAGTGAATGATCGGCCAAATGACGGTGGAGGTGACGGTGCACAAACACGACCAAGGGCTTTTATGGCTGATGAATTTACGATCTCAAAAGGGTATTTATCGGTTCATTTTTTCTGAATGAGCTTGAACTCTAAAGGAAAGCCTGCTCATGAACTTATGTTTACTTTTTAACGAGCATGAACTATGCGCTAAAACTGCTCGGATCTTGCGTTTATTTTTTAACGAGCATGAACTATGTGCTAAAACTGCTCGATATGCCCCCAGCATAATAATGCAACCGAGGCACATGCCCCCTAGTCTTTATAGGGTCATTTCATTTTTTAACAAGGTTGACACGGTAAAGAACTATCCTTATTTCATTTTTTAACGAGGTTGACCTGAGATAGGAACTATCCTCGAAACTTTAGATCCATTAGAAACAGAAAGTTTCATACTCCACTGTAGCCATTTCTGCCAGATTACTTGGAGGCGGTAAGGCGAAAGTACCCATCAATGGAGGGTTCTTTAGGAAGATGAATCCGATATTTTGGAGAGAACAATTGTTCCCATGGATCATTGGAATGCTTCCCACGATGCGAGGTTGCACAACTTCTGTCGAAGTTGTTGTCGAACTGCTTGGTTGATCTTGTCCTTTGCTGTTCGACGATTGCGGATCCTCGCAATCTTTTCTTCTTGTTGAAATCAAAGCATCGTCCCGTTGCTTAGAAGTTGACAACATTAGTACCTCGCATCTAGAAGCATCCCTACTATCAACCAGATTTTGACCCGGATTTGGAAACGGATCATTTAGAACAGCTGGGGTTTGCGAATTCTTTACGAATCTTTTAAGCTCAGCTTTGAATGGACAATCTCTCGTCCAATGATCCTCCTCACATATTTGACACCCTGACGGGGGTGGTTTCCTCTTTCCGGGAGATCCTGAAGAAGTTTTCTGAGGGGATGAGTCACCCTGTTTCTTCTTCCCTTTGTTTTGTTTCTTCTTGCTTCCTGGTTGATTGGAGTTTTTGCCTTTATCCGTAGATACAGCATTTACCTCCGAAGCAAGAATCTCTTGATTTGCTTTTTGATTCGAAGTCTTACGGGCTTTCTTATTTGAATCCCTTGTCGACTTAGCGTTTGCAGTTCCAATCACGCCATCACCGGCATGAGAGTCACTATTTGATCCGGGAGGAGGAGGGATCAAAAATTCCGGTCTGGGGGCGTCAGGTATCTTATCATAGAGCGTGCCCGACTGAGTATATACTAAGTCCAAATATTGAGCACGAGCAATAACCTGCTCCTCTGTTACGACGCCTCCCTTGGCCACATCTTCTGTTATAGCAGGAAGAAGCGACTTTATAAACCACTCAGCCAATAGCTGATCTGGAACATAGGTCTTTACCATTCTGCGACGACGACGCCACTCATGTATATGATCTGATATATGTGTGGCCGTTGTCTGCTTGAAATTGGTCAAGATCTCTGTTCCAGTTTCGTACCTTATAGGTAACTGAAAGTGTGTTAAGAAAGTCGTGGCTAGGGAACTAAAATTGTCGAAAGAGGCTCTAGGTAATTCAATATACCATTTAGCCGCTGGACCAGTCAATGTCCTCTGGAAAAGGCGAAGCCTTATCGAATCATCATTCAAGGTATTCGACGAACACCACAGATGGAATGTCATCACATGATTCGACGGGTCTTCGCCAGGATTCCCATTGAATTTAGGAATGTCCGAAGGAAGTTTGTGAGGAATCGCTGGCCACCAATGGGCATAGGCGATTGGATCGTTCGTTAATCGATGTAAATCTGGTAATTCTAGGGTCGCCACGAATGGCAACTGCTGATTCAGGTTTGGCGAGGCGTACCCAGGATACGATGGAATCGCCTGAGCAGTAGGCCTTTGCATACCAGCATAATGCAACTGATGTTGATATGACTGATACGGCTGGTGGGCTTGGCCACTGTAAAGTGGTTGATTTAACCCGTTCTGAATATAGGGTTGCCCACTATTCGCAAAGATCTGTTGCTCAGATCCCTGGTATACCTGTTGAAACTGAGGTTGTTGGTATTGCACCATCCATGGTTGTGAAGCCATGTTTTGCTGTGCGACACTAACCGACGGACCAAGATGCGGGGTTATGGTTCCCGTTTGTATCTGTGTCGTCCCGACAGTTGGCGATTGTGGTTGTGTTGCAGGGTCAATGGGTTGTTGCATTACAACTTGGGGTTGACATACAACAGGCATCGATTGAACTTGCGACACGGTTACAATTGCTGGCGTCGTCGGGATACTAGACATAGGTACACACTGTTGCATGGAATATACAACTCTTGGTTGTTGGGGTAACATAGGTACCCAACCATTCGTCGTTACTTCAGTCAAACCTGAATGTTGTTGAAAACTGCCGTATGGGTATCCCCCCGGAAGGGGAAGTGAAAGGGCATATTGCCCCCCATACGGTAACAATCCGGAGCTCAAGGGTATAGATTGCCTTTGAGGACTGGATGGCCCAAACTGATTTCCAAAGGGATCAATTTGTCTAGTTTCAACATAAGAATTACCAGGTATTATACCGGAAGAACAAACTGGAACAGACCAAGTTGTCGTAATAGTCCCTGGGTGGACTCCTTCTAGCTGATGAGAGCTAGTCGGGACAGCTGGTATGCCGGCAAACATCGTTGGATTGACAGCAGGAGCTTCTGCTGTCGCTGTGTCATTTGGCACAGTCCTAGATGTCGACGGTTGCTCAGACATTTTAAGTCTATCCAATAAACTGCCTAACGATTCTACAGGAACTTCCTGTGGCGATGGACAAACTTCTGACGCAGAAGGAAAAAGAGCGGTGCCTACTCCAAAATGAGTTGGAGTATTTGCTTGCTGGTCCTCTACGATTTCCTCTATTGCGATTAGACCAGGAGGAAGAGGAAGACCGTCAGGTCCGTAAAAGATTTCTGGTGCCGAAGAAGGGGTTGCTTCGACAACGACAGTTGTTTGAACAACAAGACTCTGTGGACCGGTTTCAAATGGAACTGGTTCAGTTATGCAAGTACTTGTCTTCAGACTAGGATCAGTACAACTGTCCCTCTGTTGCTGTTGAACTTCTTCAATAGAGGCAGGGATTCCAGAAATATCAGGAGTGACCAGAATCTCAGATGTTGTCGGAACTGTTGTTCTAACTTTAATGGGAGATTTTGACCCGGTCAAGCGAGTTCGCTTTGTCCGTACTACTCTCGATTCCGGAGACAAAGACGGTTGACTCGCGAGTCTCCTCGAACGACGGAGTTTTAATTGACTTTCCTCCACGGTTGCGGATTACTTGATCAACTAAAAAACAAAAAGGGGAATTATGTTTCCGTATTGAATGAATTTTATTAGACGCTTTTAGACACAACTTTGCTTTTTCATGTTTTAAGAGTCGAGAAAAAGCTAAAGATGACTCTAGTCGCCTTCGATGTATTAACGAGCCCGAAGTGACAAATGCTCAGTTGGACCTTTTCAGTTATAGAGTTTGAAAAGGGCCAAAAGAAACTGCTCTGGAGATCTAGGCAGAGGGTGTGCCAAACCTTTCGCGAAACCACAGAATACGTTTTACGGTACGGGTGGTCGATCTTCGTGAATGCTGTGTTCACTGCATCGCGATCAGTAGGGCGGCCGACACGGCTTCCTAAGGATAAAGGATAAATGCCTATAGGGGTCTCCCAATATACACGACGGTACGCGGGAGCACAAGTCCGTATTAGTGCCACCGACTCTCAGGAGGAATCACCCACCTTCGTAGAGATCGACAGTCACTATGTTTAACGACGCCGGAACACGTCTCTACCTAGACCTCTAGATGTTTGCGTTATGTTACAAAGCGTTTTTAGATTCATTCAATATATTTTAAGTTGATCTTGTTTAGCAGTTTGTCTTTCAGGATCACCACGAGATGTATTGGTACAAATTCCTAAATGCAGCTAAAATGATAAGCAAGCTTTACAATCTTTTTAGCTTTGAAAATCCTAACTACTGAGGGGAGAGAAAAACATTATCTTTCCACACAGAGCACAAAGCACAAAATAATGCACTTTCTCCTAGATCAATCACGCAAACTTATCAAAATGCAAATGCAAGATGCATGTATTTCTTTTCTTTTCCCTTAATGTTGATGTAGACAAAAAGGAAATTGTCGTATAATTTTCGAATTCAATTTGAAGCGTAAACAAACAAGTTTTGTCTAAAATGAAAAGACGCCTTACAGGTACTTGTTTCGACACTAAAAATGTATGAATTCAAACCATAAGATGAAAAACAAACAAACTCGAACAGTTATGAACAGTAACAAAACTAGCTCTTAAGATCACAAAGACACTTTTACAGTTCAGGATCTAAGAGGCCACAGCTATACTGGTTTGCTTTTCACAATGGGAAACTGTAACTGAAACAAGAAATACTGAAAGAACAATCACAGTTTCATCACACAACTGAGGCGGAATAATGTCAAGGAAAGTTGGTTTACAGCAAGTACGATGACAAGCAATCAGCAGCAAAACAACAGTGAAAACAGGGCTAAGACACAGTGGGAAACCTCAGGAAGACATAGCCTAACTGGACCAGCGCAGGCTCTGGTCTGTCAAATTGACTCTCAGCGCAGTTCCCGAAGGGAGTACCTGCGCTGGAATGCAGACTGCCTGTGGACAGCTTGCACTGAGACACGAGAGTTGCGTTTACAAGGATTTCCGGGTCATAAAAAGCTTAAAAATTCACTGTTTTTGCTGAAATAAAAAGCTATAGGTCAAGTACAAGCGAAGGGATGATCAAGAGGATGAAAAGCTATCACAAAGAGTACAAGAGTCTTTTGTAGATCAGCTCTTCAAATCATGAATCTGCTCAAAAAATGAGCAAGAGTAGCAGCCCCTCTACTTCGCTTTTGATATAGTCAAAAACTTTTCGATTTGGTACTCTTTTGTTCAGGAAATGAATAGCAAAGATACTACAAACACCAACAAGATACTAGGCTCCCCAGTGGAGTCGCCAGTTTGTTGTGGGGAAAAGTATCCGACTCGGATGACCCTATCCCTACTCTAAGGGTGATAGTTCCTTAGCAACAACTGAAAGTAAAGCTTTGATATTTTCCTTTATGAAAGTACAGAGAAGGAAGAAAAGATTGACCAACCGGTGTCTTTCGCTTTTGTAGATCCTATCCTCTCTCTTTGTCTCTTGTTCCCAGCTCTTTGCTCCCTTGCCGGCCCAGCTACACAAAGATCCTGCACAAACAAGAGAGGGAAACTACAAGAAACATGTACTCATAACTGATGCATGGATTAGAGTGAATCAGATATACAAGTAAATACAATACATCAATGCAATACAAGTATATAGGAGAACATTCAAAGCTTTATTGATAGAAGTAAAAGGGTTCTGAGAAGGTTACAACCATCAATGGCTCCAATCCAGCAGCACCTCCCCAGCAGCAAGAAATCTCCTCTTCACCTCTATAAAAGCAATCACCCAATAACTCTAACTGTAAACCAACAACACTTCCTTGCTTGCACAAAATTCCAGCCTCCTTAGACCTCATAGAAGAGCTCTATATATAGGATAGAAGAAGAAAGGATGAGTCAGCTTGAGACTGACATAAAGCTGCCTTGTGTCCTCTCCCTCTTCAGTTAAACTTCAGTTCTTGAGTCCACTTGGAGATCCTTGCTTACACATGGAGATCAAGTACCTCTTACTCATCACAGGGCGAATTCCTTGAACCAAGTGTCAGTTTGGAAGCTTCCTGGGCAGTTGACACCTTGCAGAATGACTGTGCCACTTGGCCAATCTCGCCCAGCGCAGGTAGCCTTCATTGGTTTTGACTTTCAGCGCAGGTACAAGGAGGAGCAGTTGCATTCCAGCGCAGATGCTCAGTGGAGCAGCTGACATGATCCAAAAATAGCCTGTTTTTGAGTGTTTTCAGGTGGAGAACTGATAGAAAGTGCTGTGGTTTGCTGACCTTGTTCTTCTAGGGGTAAGAACAACATGTTTAGGGACTGAGGATCCCTGTAATTATTGACATTTCATGCTCCATGCTGCGAGGCACAAAAATGTCTATAACAATGGTGCCCCCTCAATCATCATTGATTGTAAGATTCCTTCGTTAGTCCCATGCACTTTCGACCAAGGATCTAATGGGGTTCCATATTCTCTAGACCTATCTACCCAAACGCTTGACGAGCGTTGATTTGGGCTCGCCTCCCATGCTTGAAACATTGATTGCTACAATATTTCTAAAGGGCTTGGGGGCAAAACCATTGAATGATCACCACCATTCCTCTGAAAAAGGCGAAGCCTTATCGAATCGTCGTTAAGGGTGTTCGACGAACACCACAGATGAAAAGTCATCACGTGATTCGACAGGTCTTCACCTGGATTTCCATTGAATTTAGGAATGTCAGATGGAAGTTTATGAGGAATCGCTGGCCACCAAGGGGCATAAGCAATCGGATCGTTGGTTAAACGGTGTAAATCGGGTAACTCTAAAGTTGCCACAAATGGTAACTGTTGATTCAGGTTAGGCGAAGCGTAACCGGGGTACGATGGAATCGCTTGAGCAGTGGGCCTTTGCATACCAGCATAATGTAATTGATGTTGGTATGACTGATACGGTTGGTGGACTTGACCACTGTAAAGTGGTTGGTTTTGACCGTTTTGGATATACGGTTGTCCACTATTCGCAAAGATCTGCTGCTCAGAACCTTGGTACACTTGCTGGAATTGCGGTTGTTGGTATTGTACAAGCCATGGCTGTGACGCCATGTTCTGTTGCGCCATGCTAACCATTGGACCAAGGTGTGGGGTAATTGTACCCGTTTGGACCTGTGTCGCCCCACCAGTTGGCGATTGTGGTTGTGACCCATGATCAAGTGGCTGTTGCATTACAACCTGAGAAATCTGAGGTTGACATGCAACAGGTATCGCTTGAACTTGTGACACGGTTACAATAGCCGGTGTGGTTGGGATGTTCGTCATAGGTACACACTGTTGCATAGAATATACAACCCTTGGTTGTTGAGGTAGCATTGGTACCCAACTACTTGACGCAATTCCAGTATAACCTGAACATTGTTGTGAACTCACGTATGGGTACCCTCCCGGAGGGGGTAATGAAAGAGCATACTGCCCCCCATACGGTACCAATCCTGAACTAAAGGGGATTGATTGCCCAGATTGACCTCCAAATGGATCAATTTGGCGAGTTTCAACATAAGAATTACCGGGTATTACTCCGGATGAACAAACTGGAACAGACCATACTGTCGAAATAGTCCCTTGGTGGACTCCTTCTAGCTGTTGTGAGCTAGTTGGGATAGCTGGTATGCCGGAAAACATCGTCGGAGTGACGGCAGGGACTTCTGCTGTCGCTGTGTCATTTGACACAGTCCTAGATGATGACGGTTGTTCAGACATCTTAAGTCTATCCAATAGATTGCCTAGCGATTCTACAGGAACTTCCACTTGTGGTGGATTAACTTCTGATGAAGGAAATAGAGTGACCCCGACTCCAAAATGAGTTGGAGTACTTGCTTGCGGATCCTCTGCGATTTCCTCTATCGCAATCAAACCCGGTGGAAGAGGAAGACCGTCAGGTCCGTAAAATATTTCTGGTGCCGAAGAAGTGGTTGTTTCGACAGCGACAGTTGTTTGAGGAACAAAACTCTCTGGACCGGTTACAGATGGAATTGGTTCAATTAAACAAGTATTTGCCCCCAGACTAGGATCGGTATTATTGTCCTTCTGTGGCTGTTGAACTTCTTCTATAGAGGCAGGGTTTCCAGAAACGTTAGGAGTAACCGGAACCTCAGATGTAGTTGGAACACCTGTTCTAACTTTCAAAGGAGATTTTGAACTGGTTAAACGAGTTCGCTTTGCCCGTACTGTTTTCGATTCCGGAGACAAAGACGGTTGACTCGTAAGCCTCCGCGAACGACGGGGTTTCAATTGACTTTCTTCCACGATTGCGGATTACTCGATCAACTAAAATATTAAAAGGGGAAATTTGTGTTTCCGAATTGAATGAATTTTATTAGACGCTTTTAGACACAACTTGCTTTTTCACTTTTTAAGAGTTGAGAAAAAGCTAAAGATGACTCTAGTCTCCTTCGATGTATTAACGAGCCCGAAGTGACAAATGCTCGGTTGGACTTTTTCAGTTATAGAGTTTGAAAAAGGCCAAAAGAAACTGCTCTGGAGATCTAGGCAGAGGGTGTGCCAAACCTTTCGCAAAACCATAGAATATGTTTTACGGTACGGGTGGTCGATCTTCATGAATGCTGTGTTCACTGCATTGCGATCAGTAGGGCGGCCGACACGGCTTCCTAAGGATAAAAGATATAAGCCTATAGGGGTCTCCCAATATATACGCGACGGTACGTGGGAGCACAAGTCCGTATTAGTGCCACCGACTCTCAGGAGGAATCACCCACCTTCGTCGAGATCGACAGTCACTACGTTTAACGACGTCAGAACACGTCTCTAGCTTAGACCTCTATGTGTTTGCGTTATGTTTCAAAGCGTTGTTAGGTTCATTCAATATATTTTAAGTTGATCTTTTTAAAGTTTGCCTTTCAAGGTTCACCACGAGATGTATTGATACAAATTCCTAAATGCAGTCTAAGATGAGAAGCAAGCTTTTTCAATCTTTTCGACTTATGAAAATCTTAACTACTGAGGGAAAAGAGAGACAAAATCTTTTCACACAGATCAAAGAGCACTCGCTAATGCACTTTTTCCCTAAATCAACATAAAAACTTATATGCAAAATGCAAAAATGCAGGTATTTCTTTTCTCTTTCTTAATGTTTGTGCGACACAAAAAGAAAGTTGTTGTATAACTTTGAATTCAATTTCAAGTGAAAGCAAACAAGCTTGTCCAAAATCAAAAGACACCTTAAGATTTACTTGTTTCGACACTAGAAACGCATAAACTCAAACCATATGACGAAAGCAAAAGCTCAATCAGCTATGAACAACAAACAAACTAACTCTTAAGATCAGAACGACACTTTATCACAGGTCTAGATCTAAGAGGCCACAGCAAGACTAGTTCACTTTCGTTATGGGAAACTGTAAATGACGCAAGAAATACACAAAGAACAAACACAATTTCTTTATACAACCGAGGCAGAATAGTGGCAAGGAAAGTTGGTTTCAGATAGGCACATTGACTAGTAACAGGCAGCAAAACAAGAGTGAAAACAAGGCAAGAAACAGCAGGAAACCCCAGTAGCACAAGGCAAGACTGGTCCAGCGCAGGTGGGACACTGTCTGTTTGACCTTCAGCGCAGGTAGCCCCTTCGGGAACTGCGCTGAAATGCAGACAGCCTTCACAGCAGTTGCACTGAAGAACGAAACTTTCGTTTCTCTTGGTTTCCGGGTCACAGATTGCTCAAAAATTCACAATTTTTGGCCAAATCAGAAGCTATCAATCAAGGACACACTAAGGGATGACAAGGAGGATGAAAAGCTATCACTAAGAGCTTATTAGAGTCCTTGTGGATCAGCTCTTCAAATCATAAACTTGCCCAGAAACTGAGCTAGAGTAGCTGCCCTCTACTTTGCATTTGAAAGATCCAAATGTAGTTCGATTCGGTACTCCCTTTGTTTATGAAATGAATAGCAAAAACAAAAACAACCAACAAGATACGATCCCCAGCGGAGTCGCCAATTTGTTGTTGGGAAAAGTATCCAATACGGAATGACCCTATCCCACTCTAAGGGTGATAGTACCTCAGCAACAACCGAATGCAAAGCTATTCAAGATTACTTCTTTATGAGATGTAAGAGAGGGGAGAAAGAGATCCACTAACCGTTGTCTTCCGCTAATGTTTGATCCAATCTTCTCTCCTTGCTGCTTGCTCCCAGCTCCTTGCTCTTTCACTGGCCCAGCTACACAAAGATCCTGTAAAAGCACAAGAAAAGGAAACTACAAGAAGCATACATCCATAATTGATTCAAGGATTAGAATAAATCAAATATACAAGCATCAATACGCCACAGAGACACATGCATATAGAAGAACCTCAAATGCTTTATTAATGGAAGAAGTAAAGTTCTGAGAGTGTTACAACCATAAGAGGCCCAATCCAGCAACACCTCCCAGCAAAAAGAAATCTCCTCTTCACCTCCTTCAAAGCAATCACCCAATAGTTCTGTACTCAAACCAACAGCACTTCCTTACATTCACCAGATTCCAGCCTCTATAGACCTCATGAGAGAGCTCTATATATACGAGATTTGGAGAAAGGATGAGTCAGCTTGAGTTTGGCATGAAGCTGACTAGTGTCCTCTCCCACTTCAGTTATACTTCAGTTCTTGAGTCCACTTGGCGTTTCTTGCTTCCACTTGGAGATCTAGATCCTCTTACTCATCACAAGGCGAATTCCCTGATCCAAGTGTCATTTTGGAAGCTTCCTGGGCATTTGAAACCTTGCAGAATGACTGTGCCACTTGGCCAATCTCATCCAGCGCAGGTAGCCTTCATTAGATTTGACATTCAGCGCAGGTACAGAGTGGAGTAGTTGACATTCAGCGCAGATGCTCAGTGGAGCAGTTGACATGATCCAGCATTAGCTTGTTTTTGAGTGTTTTCAGGTGGAGAACTGATATTTAGTGCTGTGGTTTGCTGACCTTGTTCCTCTAGGGGTAGGAACAACATGTTTAGGGACTTTGGATCCCTCAGATTATTGACATTTCATGCTTCATGCCGTTAGGCACAAAAATGTCTATAACAAACGTGGGACTCAAACCAAAATAACCAACCAAGACATTCTGAGGCTAAACCACCTCACCCTCATCAATAGAAACCACACTTTACCGTAATCCATATCAGATCACTAGGCCAACATAATAAACATGTAATAATAAATTTTACCATGATCTCCACCCGATCACTAGGCCAAGCAAGGATGGATGCCACCGATTTTGCACCTACATCATGGGGAATTTTCTTGTCTCCTAGTCTCTCAAGCTTTACCACAGTTCACACCAGATTACTAGGCCCTAAACCGAGACCCACTCTCCAAGCTTTACCACATATCCCAACCCAAGATTATTAGGCCCAACAGAGACCAATCCACCTCTTGGATTTACTATATATCATGTCATTCATAGACGAGGATTCCTAGGCCCATCAAGGCAACACAATCCTGGCTTTACTGCAACCTACAGTCTAGCTTAGGGGTTGCTAGGCCATTGGATTTACCATGATCCAAAATCTGGTTCAAGGAACACTAGACCATGTGCTCTATCATTCGAAGATCCACCTCACTCAACTTTGAATCCATCCAAAAATCCAACTCAACCAAAACATAAGAAAACCATCACACCATGACTATCCATAGATGGCAAGGCTAGGCCAAAAACACTGTCACACCTGGAAAAACCCATGCTATAACAACAAAATAACCAGATGCAATACCATGCATGCCAAATCTAGCAAGGAAAATACACATGCAAATTGATACCTAAAAAGAATACTACTATGGATGTTTGATCTGCTCTTCCTTGCTTGCTCCTTCCTTCCTCATTCCTTCTTTTCCTTTCTTGATCCAATGTGAAAATGCTCAAAGAAAACTCTAAGTGTCCAAGAGTGTGAGAGAGAGAGAATAATGAGAGAGTTCCAAAACTGAACTGAAAAAATGTTACAAATTGATCCTTAGAGCCTTTTTATCAATTAGGCCTCTATTTTCTTCATTTTCCATTATTTTCCTCCTCACATGCAACCTATGACCTTTCACTTTCCTTTTCTCTTAATTTCCATTATTTTCATAAATAGATGTGCCAAAAATTCCATTTTTCCTTTCCAAATCATTATCCACTGCCTTTGCCAATTTCCTTAGCCATAATAAACCAATGAAAACCCACACTATGATGTTTTTCCAACATTCAGCTTCGCATAAGTGTCCCGTTAACCATGGTTATTATTTTTCCTTTATTATCATTTATTACATGGAATTTTCACCAGGGCTGTTATAGAATCCTCCCCCTTGGGGGACACTGTCCTTGGTGTTCAACCACACCTATGCCTCAACAAAACCACTGAGAAGAAAACATACTACCTATGGAGCTTTATAACATAGCTCGTTGTAGTATTTACAACGATCACCCTACTGAAAAGAAAACCAACATGACAACATAACATCATAAATAACATGACACCCATACTGATTATTAGAGCTTTATAACATAGCTCATGGCAGTTACATCCATACACATATGTACACATATCAAAACATCACCAAAACATGTACCAAAACACATACCAATGACATATACCAAAACACCATACCAAAAATACTTTGCCTCAACTGACTAACAATGAAGGATACGTAGCCTGCATCTGATCCACCATCTCCCGTGTAGCTTCATCGGGCCCAAATTTCTTCCAATATAATTTAACCTACTCGATTGCTTGGTTTTGGAGCATGAGCACATTTTTCTGCAATATACATTGAGGCCCCGATTGGAATTCTCCATTTGGTTCCACCTGCAATATAGACCAGTCAATCACATAATCAAAACCTTTAACATACTTCTTAACCAATGAAACATGGAAAACATCATGGAATTTAACTTTCAAAGGTAGTGCAAGTTGATAAGTTACTAGCCCAATCCTCTCAATAATACTGAAAGGTTTGCAAAACTATGGTGCCATATTGGCACATGATTCAATATGTAAGGAGATCTTCTTTGGTTCGATGCACAAGTACACTTGTTCCCCAACCTGGAACTCTTTGAACAACTTGTTCAGATCTGAATAACTCTTCTTCCTATCCCGTGCTGCCTTTATATTCTTCTTTATAACCTAAATTTCTTGTTAACTAGATCTAATCAACGCCTTGTTAACTAGATCACTCCAACTCATGGCAATATTGCAACTCTGCCCATACAATGCCTCAAATAGACTCATCTTCAAATATTCCTCATATCCATTGTTATAAGCAAACTCTAACAGTGGAAAATACTCTTCCCACTTTCGTTGCTAATGCATCACGAACATTCTCAACATGCCCTCCAATATCTGGTTGACCCTCTCTATCTGTCCATCTTTCTGTTGATGATAAGCTATACTGAAGGACAACTTTGTGCCCAAACCTGCAAACAATTCCTTCCAAAACTTGGAAGTGAAATTTGCATCCCTTTGTGACACAATATTTCTTGGAACACCAGGTAATATGAACACATCTCTGATGAATACCTATGCTACATCGCTAGCTGAGAATGTAGACTTTATTAGAATGAAGTGCGCAACCTTCGTCAACCTATCCACAACAACCATGATGGAATCATTTTGTCTCACTTTCCTTGGCAACCATATGATAAATTCCATGGAAATGGCCTTCCATTTCCATTATGGAATCACAATCGGCTGTAGTAGTCCACCTGGATGCTTATACTTTGCCTTCACATGCTGAAAATTGAAACATCTAGCCACAAACTCTACTACAACCTTCTTCAGATTCAGCTAATAATAAAATTTCTTCACTGCGGTCAATGTCTTAAGGTAGCTTGGGTGACTTGAATATGGTTTCGTGTGAAACTCCCTCAAGATCACCTTCTTTAGCTCATTACTATCTGGAACATATACCCTGTACCTAAATCTAACCAATCCATATGCTGTAAAACAATAGTCCACATCGGGTACACCTGTACCTGTACCACTATCTGTACTTATACCTGTACCTATACTTGTACTACTACCTATACTTGTACCTGTACTTGTACTCTGCTGCAACATGTGCACAATCTCCATATACCTGACATCTTTTTGACCTGCTTGCAAGATCCTATCTTATAAGTCTGTCCCATAGGAGCTCATAGTTGCTAAGTGATTTACCTGTACCCGCATGCTAAGAGCATCTACCACCCTGTTCTCATTTCCTTGGATGTACTTGATCTCGAAGTCAAACTCACTGATCATGGCCAACATATAGCTTTTCGAGCATTTAGATTCAGTTGATCAAACATATACCTAAACCCAATGTGATAGGTCACTAGCACAAACCTCTTGCCAAGAAGATAGTGCCTCCACATATTCAATGCATGTATGAGCGTTGCTAACTCAATATTATGTGTCATGTAGTTCTTCTCATGCTCATTTATTTTCTGCAACTCATAGCATACCACCTGTCCATCCCGCATAAGGACTCCACCAAGTCCTCTCTTGCAAGCATCTGTACATACTACAAACTCCTTGTCTGGTTCTGTGATATTTAGCACTGGTGCATGTGTCAACAACTACTTGAGTTTCTCAAAACTGGCCTTACACTCCTATGTCCAGTAAAAATTCTTACCTTTCCTCTGTAATGATGTATTAGGATAAGAAATATGCGAGAATTTCCTGATGTACCTCTTGTAATAGCTTTCCAACCCCATGAGAGATCTCACCTCATCCACATTCCTGGGAGCTACCTACTCGATGATGGTCCTTATCTTTTCTGGATCCACTACTATGCCCTCCTTGGAAACAACATGTCCTAAGTAGTGTACCTCAATCTGAAATAAATTTCACTTGCTAAGCTTAGCATATAAATGATGCTCTGTCAACAACCTCAACACTTCTGCTAAATTCTTGACATACTCTTCCTCATTTTTAGAATATACCAATATGTCATCAATGAATATAATAACAAACTTGTCCAAATACAGACACAACACATTATTCATCAAGCACGTAAATGTAACTAGAGAATTAGTGAAATCGAATGGAACTACAACAAACACATAATTTCCATACCTGGTCGAGAAAGGTATCTTGTAAATGTCCTCCTCTTTGATGTGTAACTGGTGGTATACTGACCTCAAGTCGATCTTAGAGGACACTGCTGCTCCCTTCAGCTGATAAAACAAATCATCAATCATCAGTAATGAGTACCTATTCTTAATGGTCACTTTGTTCAACTTCCCGTAGTTAATGCATAATATGAGAGTTCTATCTTTCTTCTTCACAAACAATACCGGTGTGCCCCAAGGTGATACACTTTTCCTAATGTATCCATATTCAAGAATCTATTTCAAGTGCAACTTTAAGTCTAGCAACTTAGATGTGCTTATCTTGTACTGTGATTTTGATCCTAGAGCTTCCCCTAGCACTAACTCAATAGAAAAGTATACCTCCATGTGAGGTGGCAACTCTAAAATCTCCTCAGGGAATACATCTTGAAACTGATGTAGAACTGGGTACCTACTGAAAACATCTACATCCTCAACTTCCTTACCCTTTTCATTAGAAATGTGCACTGCGAATAACATACACCCTTTTATGTGACTATGTTTTGCCTTCATAGCTGTCACCTTCCTACTTGATGTGGCTTTCTTCTTTCCCTCTAAGACTCTTGGTTCCCCATTTTCATCCACACACTCAATTTCTTTGTCATAAAAATCCACCTTGGTTCTATGAATATACAACCAATCCATGCCCAACAACATATTGTATGATCCTAATGGTAATAGATTCAAATGTGCCACGGTAAGCATACCATTCAAATCAAATGCAAGAGCTCTTACCCAATTATGAACTCACTACTTTTTACCTGTAGCCAACTGGACTAGACAAGGTTCTGCATGCAATTCCTTACTCAAACAACACTTATCCACCAACTCATGAATAACATAGCTATAGTTATATCTAGGGTCAATCAAAATAGAAATAACTTGATCACAAAGATTACCATCCATCTCAATGATAGATGTCTGATGGTCTACATGTTTGTTATCCAATGCTACATAAATACAAGGAACACTCTTAATAACATCCCCAACAGTCTGTGCCTCCTGTTGTCGAGTGATAAAAAGGTGTCTTTTTAACTCCTAATTACCTTCACATTAATTATCAACCCAAGGACGACTTTTTATTCCAAGAGTGTACTCAGTTTAAGGCGGCTATTTACTCAAGAGTAATGTTATGAAATATGTAGTACATTGCTCAAAGTACAAAAGTAAATGAATGCTTGAAATAAAATCTAATTAGAATAATAAGAAACTCAAATTCTCTGCAATTAAATCATTCACTCAAACAACCATCAATCGAGGATACAATAGCAATAACTCATTCCTCTAGAGATTGATACAATTGAAAAGACACTCAAAAAAGAAAGATCATCAAACTGGGAACTAGACAGCAATGTCAATGTTCACTACAGTCTCATACCTTCTGCACACCAAAGCAAAGATAATGCGAATAACAAGAAATGGAATAGCAGCTAGGAAATGTAACAACAACTAATTCTTATAAACAACACCACCTCAATCTACAAAAATAAATGCAACAATCATGTCCTATAGAAATCTGATAGCAATCTTTTACTCTAAGAATAAATCGGACAACAAACGGAAATAGAATGACAACTAATTAGAAATGAAATATAGAACAACGCTTAGAGCCTACGGTGCTGAAATAAATAATACATGCAGCATACAGAGATATTAAGAAAAACAGTAATCTGAGTCTGATACTGCAAGTATTAATCCTGATTAGAAAGGGTAACGGTTACAATTCATAATGGAACCACAATGTCAATTGAACAGCGATCGTATGAAGTATAAACCATAGACAAATACAGTGACACCAGCTTAAGAAGGTTACAGCTTGATTAATTTTCAATTAAACAACAATAGCATTCTGTAGAGAACAACAATGTTACATTAACAACTTTAAAGGAATAGCAATACGTTATAAGATTAGAATGCACATTACGACTTTCTTGTTGCAGAGAACGATATATGAAATATAACAGAGCTGCAATATAAGATAAAAAAACACACCAGATTACTGATTCAAGCTGATAATACAAACCACGCATAAACCAAAAAGATAATATACAGCAGCAGCAACAGCGTACTCCACCAGAGGCTGGGCCCTTAGCCGCCAGCGGATGCTGCTGGGTTACTTCAGGATCAATGATGGAATGGCAACTAGATTTATATTAAAATATCAAAGCAGAGTTACAGTGGATTACAACAAGAAATCTCTCCATCTCTTAGCCATTATCCATTCTCTCTGCCATCCTCAATTCTGAATCTCTAATTCATCCTCAATTCTCCACCATTTTTCCATCTAAAATCATTTTTCCATTATTTTCCCATCCCCCATCTCTGATCTCTGTTTTCATTTAAATAGAGAGAGATCAGAGAGAAGTTACAATAAGGATAAGTACAACATGATTCTTATTACAAAATTGGTTTGCCTCTAACCAATTGATCAACAAGAGCAAGGCGAATTTGGCTTTGTAACTGAGATTTGGAGGATGGCCACAACAATAAATCTGAGAAAATCGTGCTCAAAGAACCCTGCGTTTCTCTCAGTACAAGCTGAATTTGGGAAAACCATTCTTCAGTAAAGTTAATTGTGTCTGTTCTAGACAAAACCCATGTTCCGGATTTTCCAGATTCTACTTCATTTGCTCAAAATCTCAACCACAAAAATGTCACTTCTTATTCCAGCGAATTTCGGAGTTGGCACTTTTAATGATCAAATCTTCAATCTGGAAATTATCTTGGAGGATAAAAAGGGTGAATAATGTTACAACCAATTTATTAAAACTATCATTGATAAAATCATGCATAATCATCAATTTATTAGAAATAAAAGAGAAAAAATAATATTCATTCATAAGAGCATAAATCATTATAAAATGGATTTATATAATAAATTATAATAAATGACATGATGAAGAATAGTAGAAATGGGTGGAATAAACGTTCAAAAGTGATAATAATAATGGCATATTAACGACCCAACACATGTGCACGATATATCTTGGGCCTAACACCTTGATTCTATGGACAATCTCTCTTAAGGTGCTACTTACCCCATGCCCAACACTCCAACCAACCAGTACCCTCACCTCTATGTTGTTGTTGCAACCCATGTCCCTGTCTAGCTGTATTGAACTTATTTTGAGTTGCCACATTTTCTTTCTCCTCTTAATTTTGAGGCCTTGCTCTCTTAGACTACCATTTACCTTTACCTTTGTCTTTCCTTTTCCATCCTTTCTAAGATTAATTCTTACACTTTGACTGTTCATAGCAATGCTTCAATATCCTAATGAATTCTTCAAGTGTTTGAGGCTCATCATACTCAATCCCATCTCTATATTCTAATGGAAATCCACTAAAAAATTTCTGAATTTAACCTTCTCATATTTAAGATATGGTACATACTTAAATAGCTCCCAAAACTTGGTCATTTACTCTTCATCTATCATTGATCCCATCTTTAGCTCTTAGAATTCTTTGGCCTTACTGTCGTAGTACCTTCCTGAAAAGTACTTCTTCCTTAAAAGCCTCTGGAACTCGTGCCAAGTCAAGTCATCTATCCTGATGTCTCTAACCCGTTTCACATCTTCCCACCAGATTTTTGCGTTACCTCTTAGGCTAAATATAACTATTATGGCCTTCATACTATCTATGTACTCGTGCAACTTAAAGAATTTTTTCATCCCATGTTTCCAAGCCTCTACATCTTCAGAATTCTTCACATCTCCATCAAAAGTAGGTGGCTTTTCTTTCTTAAAATCCTATGGAAAGTATCCCCTATCACTCGTCCTATAAGGACGATAACGATGACGATCATAATGCTTGTCAAAACAAGAACTAGAATAGTACTTATATCCATCACCTCTCCTATCCATAGTATCCAACAATCTACACTCTCTAACCGTTTCATCTCTATTTGACCTATAACCAGCCTGAGACCTACTGCCATATGCCCCATTAGTTTTGTCCTCCTATCCATGGCTGATTCGAAGTGGCCCTTGTCAGTGCAATTCTGAAAAACTCTGAAGGAGTATTGCATTAATATCTGCTTGTTTCTCTTGTGCCTACATGATTTTGTCATTGTTCACCTTACAACTCCTTATTTCTTCCTTCAAGCTTCTCAATGTGTCTGCAAAATCAAAAGACTGCCAAACACCACGTTGTTCATATGATTCATAGGGAGAGTCTTTGTAATCTACCATCTTATTAGTCATTTGATCTCTTTCCTATGAGGCATACTATGCCAGCTAAACCAAATCACAATAAATCAACATACCTTAAAGAAATTCGGGGAGGATATCTCATATGCAAGAAGAACCAATTATTATACTACATGTATAACATAATCATGACAACTTATATACATATAATACATAAGAATATAACCATGTAACTATTAGTTTAGCTAGACTCCAGTCATCAATACATGACCATATCAACTACACATATCATGACCTCATGCATGACAACAAAAACCATACCAACAGACACTGACAATACGTAAGCATAAACAACATGTAACCAATCAGACACTCATGATGATATACTTCATAACAAATATATCCTCTTTCACATGGCGAGATCACTACATCCATGACTTACACCAAGGGTATGAAACAAGCACATAGACCAAAAGAATGATTAACACACATGCAAACGACATGAATTCATGACCAACACACCGCCCATCCAATTCAAGGGGTGAACCATTCTCTGATACCACTCTGCAACACCCTCCTCCCACATCTACCCAAGTAACCAGCCAACTAGGTAAACATATGACAAGAGGCTACTATGATTTGATTCAACCTCTATATGACCTTAATAAAGTGGAATCGACAGAAACACAACATGAAAACCTTCCAAATATGCTACATGACTCCCACGGACCATCCCACCCACTCAGGTAGCTAACCTCTGGTCCCATTGAGGTTGTAGACCACTTGACCCCCACATGCTCACATGGTATGGATTTGATAGCATCCAAGAGGCTCTTGACGCTCTCATGCCAAGGCATGCCAGTGTCCAAGGACTATTTTTCCCAATATTGTGTTGACGTCCCTAGGATTTGAGATATTTTTCAGGCTCAGAGCCCACGTCACTGCCCAAAATTGAATGACACCTTCATAACAGGAAGATAATAAGGAATAATTGATGCAAATGTAAATAATTGAAAAAATCCTTAACTAGACCCCTACTAGCCATGATAGGCATTTCGTCAAACATATCACAAATATGTGTTCTATAGGTGTAAACAACAGATTTAAGCATAGGGGACTCATACTTAATCTGAGAATCGTTGTGAAGCATTATTCCCTTATATCATTTGCTACATTATCATCTATTAGGTCATAGATACATTGTTCATCCATTTACAAGTAAAAACATGATGAGAGCCATACATAGCCACTGTCATAAAACATATACATAACTAGCATAATAGCAATAGAAATACCAAGGAAATCATAGCCATATGATCCACATATAAACTAGTATAATACTCATAGAAATACAAGGAGGAATAACCTCATATTGATGATGCAAAATGGAAACCCAGGATGGGACTACCACGTTCTACTCTACCATAGAATGGTTGAGCCAAAGCTCTCTTCAACCATTCACCCCCATGCCATATTCTGAGTATGAATGTGGGAATCAAACCGAAAGAACAAACCAGGGAATTTTGAGGTTAAACCACCTCACCCTCATCAATAGAAACCAGGCTTTACTGTAATCCATCCTAAATCACTAGGCCATCATAATAAACATGTAATAACAAGCTTTACCATGATCTCAACCTGATCGCTAGGCAAAACAAGTATGGATGCCACTGGATTTCTTCACCTAAACTGTGAGGAATTTTCTTGTCTCCTAGTCTCTCAAACTTTACTGCAATCCACAATGGATCACTAGGCCCTAAACCGAGACCCACTCTCTAGGCTTTACTACATATCCCAACCGGAGATTACTAGGCCCAACGGAGAGAAATCACCTCTTGGCTTTAACATATATCCTACCATCAATTGACAAGGATTCCTAGGCTCACTAAGGAAACATAATCCTATATTTACCACAACCCACAGTATGGCCCAGAGGTTACTAGGCTAGTGTCTTTACCAAGATCCATAGCCTGGTTTAAGGACCACTAGGCCATTTTCTCTATCATTTGGAGATCCACCTCACTCATCTTCGAATCCATCCAGAAATCCAGTTCAACCAAAACATGAGAACCCCATCACAACCTGGCTATCCAGAAATGGAAAGGATAGGATGAAAACACTGTAACAACTGGAAAAACCTATGCCCTAATAGCAAAAGAACCACATGCAATACCATGCATGAAAATTATAGCAAGGAAAATACGCATGCAAATTGATACCTACAAAGAATAATGCTATAATTGCTTGATCTTGCTCTTCCTTGCTTGCTCCTTCCTTCCTCTTTCATTCTTTTCCTTTCTTGCTCCTTCCTTGAAAAACTGTGGTGCCAACTTAGCACATGATCCAATCTGTAAGGAGATCTTCTTTGATTTAATGTGAAAGTACACCTGGTCCCCAACTTGGAACTCCTTGAATAACCTGTTCTGACCTGCATAGCTCTTTTGTCTATCTTGTGCTTCCTTAGATTCTTCTTTATAACTTGCATTTCCTATTTCATGTCTGCCAACATGTTTGGTCCAATCAACACCCCGTTAACTATATCACTCCAACTGATGGGAGTATTGCAACCCCATGCATAAAATGCCTCAAATGGACTCATCTTCAAATATTCCTGATACCCACTGTTATAAGAGAACTCTACTAGCAGAATATACTCTTCCCACTTTTGTTGCTGATGCATCACATACATCCTCAACATGTCCTCCAATATATGGTTGACCCTCTCTCTATGTTCATCTTTCTGTGAATGATAAGCTTTATTGAAGGCCAACTTCTTGCCCAAACCTGCAAACAACGCCTTCCAAAACTTGGCAGTGAACTTTGCATCCCTGTCTGACATAATCTTCTTTGGAACATGTTGACAGTGCTTGACCCACCAACATTCATGGGATCTCCCCGGTAGGAAGTCCCAACTAGACCTCAAACCGCTTGGAGTAGGAGTCCCAGCAGTGGGTGGTAGTGTAATTCCTTGACCATGGTAGCATGTAGAGAAGTATGATGACTTTGGGTGGAAGCAAGTGTGTGACCATGCAGCGAGTCAAGTGAGATGCATGGGGGTTATAACACACGGAGGGGAAAAGGAAGTGTGCACTTTAGAAACATATAATAGTACACAGCTTGAAAGGAACACATGAGTGGAAAGACATCACAAGCTGAAATGCGGAATAGTCCACAAATCAAAGTGACGAGTTAATCCAGCAACACACATTCAAAAAGATTCATATAATTATATACAAAGTAGTTCATAAGAAAATGTGTAAGTTAAACAACATACATTGCTAAAGAAACCATAATAGTCCAACTACAATAACAACATATGCATGAAAGCGTGACGGCTCTGTTATTATTAATATAAGTGAAAGTTCCATCCATACATACACCATTGACAACCATTAGCCCCAATTGTGGAACATTACAGTCAAGATCACCTGCTCCTCCAAGGAAGTATACTCGCTCTACGTTGTGGAGAAGCCAAGGCTCGTCAAAATACTCCCACGCCTTTTCTAATCCTAAGCCTAGCCAAAATCTTGGCTCCCAAAAGCCTGTTCTATGAGTTATGAGGTTCTATTTATAACAAAAAGTGGGGAGACCCTTGACATTCCCCTTTGTGACTCTTTGACTACACTCATGACTCTTCAACTTCTTTACAAATAACTCATTACATAACATGATTACCTTTCACATTCCATTAATGACACTTCAAATTTCACCTACAACATATTTACAAATAATACTAAATTTTCCACAGGTACCCATGTAAGACAAAATAGGCTAGAGACAACCTAACAAGGAAAAACACTGACTCTGAAGTTTGAGGAAAGACCAACTCAGAAACCTCCACTTGGTTCTTCTCGGTCACATGCCAAGCTTGGTACTACATTATGGTGTCCCCAAACCACCTGATGTTGTCTTCTTGAAGGCAGACTCTTGCCTCCATGGCATCTGGGTATATGGTCTCAGAACCTGTATCGAACTCATTCTGAAGCATGAGCAACATGATGTTAACCTTGACAGGGCCACCAATGTACTTCTGCATGTTTTGTGCATTTATCTCCATTCTTATCTGGTGTCCTCTCATCTTAGCTGCTCCACGTACTCATTGTTCTCTAGGCAGACTTAGTTCTTGTTATTAGCATTGGTAAGGGAACCTGAATCTGTTTACTTTCTTCCTCAACTGCTAGCTGTTCTAGTTCATCAAATTGTATTGGAATTGTTTTCTCTGTCATTATGCCTTGAATTTGTTATTCTTCATGATTATTCTTCACTCTTTTTATTTCCTCCTTAGCTCCCATCCTTCCTTCAGTTCTTTCTCTGCTGGCTGTGATCTTACTTTTGCTACTTGCAAGCTCTTCTTTTCTCTCTTCCTTTGCTCTGTTGTTTATGTCCTTTGTTTCCTTTTTCTTCTGCCTCCAAAGCTTCCTGCATGACGATTGAATCCACTTCCACTCTACAATTTCGTTCTCCCACTATTATTTCAAAAACTTCCTCTTTCCCCAATCTTGTACTAAATTGCTACCTTTTTCTACTACTACTGGTTTTGCGGTCATGTTACTGTTGACTCCTTTTCTATGAATAGTTGAGTGTCCGCATATATTGGAAAGTTGAATAGCACTTGCTCAACTGCTTCCCCAATACCACTTTCCTTGGTCTCTCTTGAAGTAGTTCTCTTTTGGTGCCATGGTACAATGACTGTTGGAGAGAATTGCTTCAAGAATGTGGTATCTGTGGGACAGAAGGACACTCATGGAAAGCAAATAATAGCTCTTACAAATCTAAATTCACAACATGATCAAGCAGTAATAAGGGCATTTGATGAGATGGATTGTGCGATTTTGACTGAAAGGGGTGACTGGATGACTGTGGGAACTCCGCACTAAACAGTCTGAATAGTCAGTGTGGAATCTTGATGGCTAGAACTGCACAATGTGTAGTTTAGTCTAGTTTAGACTACACATTGCACAATCTTAGTGGCCAAGTTGGGAGACTGGATCTTGGAACTCTGCAGTGTGTAGTTTGAGCCAACCTAGGATAGGCTCTGCATAATTCTAGAAGCTAAGGAAGAGGCCTTGAGCCCCCAGATTGCATAGCGCATGTAGTGAAATGTGGGATCTGGGAAAGGGGACCTATATATGCCCACGGGGAGTGTAAAAATCAAGCAGGTTTGACTAAGTGTTGATGCATGAATGTGAAACAAGTGCATCAATTGATAAAACTGAAGGAAAATGAAGCATGTGAAGAGAGTCACCACAACAATGATCGTTGGTGAAAAAATGGGAAAACACATGCGACACTTGGGAAAGGAAATCTATAACTTGAAACAACACTTATACAATATAAAAAAGTTAAAAAAAAAAGTTAAAATAGGTTAAAACACCAACAATCGTTCAAAGAAACAAGTGAAACAACACTCTCACAAGCTAAACAACAAACAACGATAGAAAAAGCAGCAAAATGCAATAAAAGAAAAAATCACATGGAAAAGCGATGACAATTATCCGAAGGTTCCTTGATCTCCTCGGGAATGCTATATATTGATGATTGAATGTACAAATAAGCTCTAGAGTTGTCCATTACATATAATTGAGCCAATTGGAATTTATGACGTGTATGCCTGAGATCAAGGACACAAGCGACACTTGGTAGAACATTCTAAAGATAGCAATGTGCCACCTTTAGGAAACTAATAATAGATTTCTACTTCCAAGGGATGCTTCTTTCCCTTTAGTTTTATTTGTTTTCTTGGGGGGGCGAGGAGGGGGAACCTGCCATGCATTGCCTGAAAATATTGCACATTTCTCGGAAAGACTGGGTAACTTTGTGGCTCATGCACTCCGCAGTTTCTGATCATAGTGAGGTCCTGCACAATTTTTGGGCTGAGTGGCTCTGGGTTGCCTTTCATGTTCAGTGAAATTTCCCAGTTGAAGGTTGGATGTCCACTAGATTTTCACAATTTTGAGTTGAAGGTTCATTGTCATCTTGAACTACACAATTCCCGAGAGAAAGGCTGGTTGTCCTCAAGGATTGTGTAGTTCTCTAAGGCAAGCCCAAAACTAGGTGGAAACCAAGTCAAGAGATTGACTTGTGGGTTAGATAGTAAACCAAGCAAGAAAACAAAAGCCATAATGCAAAGGATGAAGTTCAATCAAAGTACAAGTACCTGGGCCAGTGCGAGATGATCTGTTTTAGTTTAGAAGGGAGGCTCCAAAATGAAGCAAAGGAAAATTTTTGGAGGGTGGTTGTAGCCGCTACAACAGAACACCATGCAATCTCACCACATATCTGATGAATACTTGTGCTACATCACTAGCTAAGAATGTAGACTTCACTGGAGTGAAGTGCACAACCTTCGTCAACTTGTCAACAATAACCATGATGGAATAATGTTATTTCATTGTCCTTGATAACCCTGTGATAAAGTCCATGGAAATGATCTCCCATTTCCATTCTAGAATTAGAATCAGTTGTAGTAGTCCACATGGATGCTTACACTCTGCCTTCACACGCTAATAATTGAAATATCTAGCCACAAATTCTATTACATCCTTCTTCAGATTTGGCCAATAATTAAATTTCGTCATTGAGGTCAATGTCTTTTGGTAGCCTAGGTGATTTGAATATGGTTTCGTGTGAAACTTCCTCAAGATCACCTTCTTGGGCTCACTACTATCTGGAACATATATCTTATCCCTAAATATAATCAATCCATCCACTGTAAGAGAATGGTCCACATCCTGTGCACATGCACCTATATCTATACTTGTACCACTACCTGTACTTGTGCCTATACCTGTACTCGTACTACTACTTGTACCTATACTCTGCTACAACTTGTGCACAATCTCCACACATCTGACATCCTACTAAACTTCTTGCAAGATCCTATCCTATAATTTTGTCCCATAGGAGCTCATAGTTATTAAGTGATTTACCTGTACTTGCTTGCTAAGAGCATCTGCCACCATGTTCTCCTTTCCTTTGATGTACCTAATGTCAAATTCAAACTCACTAATCATGGCCAACCATCTACCCTGCTGGGCATTCAGATTCGGTTGATGAAACAAATACCTCAACCCAATGTAATCACTCATCATAACAAACCTCCTGCCAAGAAGATAGTTCCTCCACATCTTCAATGCATGTGTGATCGTTGCTAACTCAAGATGATGTGTCGGGTAGTTTTTCTCATTCTCATTTAGTTTCTGTGACTCATAGCATACCACCTGTCCGTCCTGCATAAGGACTCCACCAAGTCCTCTCCTGCAAGCATCTATACATGCTACAAACTCCTTGTTTGGATCTACAATCTGTAACACTGGCACATCTATCATCAACTGCTTAAGCTACTCAAAATTGGCCTCACAATCCTCTGTCTAGTCAAAATTCTTACCTTTCCTCAGCAACGATGTAATAGGATAAGTAATCTACAGGAAATTCATAATGAAGCTATTGTAATAGCCTGTCAACCCCATGAAATATCTCACCTCATCCACATTCCATGGAGTTGCCCAATCCATGATGGCCCTTATTTTCTTTGGATCCACTACTGTGCCCTTCTTAGAAACAACATGTCCCGAGTAGTGTACCTCAGTCTGAAAGAAAATGCACTTGCTAAGCTTAGCATACAAATGATGCT
This sequence comes from Pinus tabuliformis, assembly GCA_031772625.1. Taxonomy (NCBI): domain Eukaryota; kingdom Viridiplantae; phylum Streptophyta; class Pinopsida; order Pinales; family Pinaceae; genus Pinus; species Pinus tabuliformis. The sequence goes on from CM062809.1 coordinate 80,872,451, forward strand.
CTCTCAACAACCTCAACACTTCTGCCAACTGATTGACATGCTCTTCCTCATTTTTCGAATATACCAATATGTCATCAATGAACAAAATAATAAACTTGTCCAAATATAGACGCAACACACTATTCATCAAGCACATAAATGTAGTTGGAGCATTAGTCAAACCGAATGGAACTATAAAAAACTCATAATACCCATACCTGGTCTAGAAAGTTATCTTGTAAATTTCCTCCTCTTTGATGCGTACCTGGTGGTATCCTAGCCTCAAGTTGATCTTAGAGAACACTGATGCTCCCTTCAGCTGATCAAACAAATCATCAATCCTTGGTAATAGGTACCTTTTCTTGATGGTCACTTTGTTCAACTACCTGTAGTCAACGAATAATATGAGAGTACCATCTTTCTTCTTCACAAACAATACCGATGCACCCCTAGGTGATACACTTGGCCTAATGTATCCCTTGTTAAGCATCTCTTTCAGCTGCAACTTTAACTCTACTAACTCAGGTGTGTTGATCCTGTATGGTGGTTTTGATGTTGTAGCTGCCCCTAGCACTAACTCAATAGAAAAGTATACCATCTTGTGAGGTGGAAACTCTGAAATCTCCTCATGGAATACATCCTAAAACTGTTTTGGATCTAGGTACCTACTCAAAACATCTGCATCCTCAACTTCCTTACCTTTTTTCACTAGAAATGTGCACTGCGAATAACATACACCCTTTTATGCGACTATGTTTTTCTTGCATAGCTGTCACCATCCTAACTGATGTGGATTTCTTCTTTCCCTATAAGAATCTTGGATCCCCATTGTCATCCACACATTCAATTCATTTTTCATAACAATCCACCTTGGTTCTATGAATATACAACCAATCCATGCCCAACAACATATTGTATGATCCCAACGGTAATACATTCAAATGTGCTACAACAGGCATACCATTCAAATCAAATGCACGAGCTCTTACCCAATGATGAACTGGCTTCTTTGTACCTATAGCCAACTGTACTAACCAATATTCTGCATGTGATTCCTTACTCAAACCATAGGTCTTATCCACCAAGTAAGGACTAAATTAGATATAATTAGATCCAATGTCAATCAAAATAGAAATAACTTGATCACAAAGCTTATCGTCCATCTCAATGATAGATACTTGATGGTCTACCTATTTGCTATCCAATGCTGCATAAAATTGAGGAACACTCTTACCAACATCCAGAATAGTTTGTGCCTCCCGTGCACTATATATCTTAGGCCTACCACCCTAATTCCATGGAAAATATCTCTTAAGGTGCTCCTTACCGCATGTCCAACACTCCAACCGACCAATACCCCCATCTCTATGTTTCTTTTGTGACCCATGTCCCTGTCTAGCTATATTAAACTTCTTTTGAGGTGCCACATTTTCTTTTTCCTCTGCATTTTCAGGCCTTGCTCTCTTAGGCAACCATTTAACTTTACATTTTTATTTCCCTTTCCATCCTTGCTAAGATTCATTCTTACGCTTTGATTGTTCATAGAAATCCTTCAATTTCCCAATGACTTGCTCAAGTGGCCAAGGCTCATCATACTCAATCGATCTCTAAATGCTAATGGAAATCCACTGAAAAATCATTGAACTTTATCCTTCTCATCTTTAAGATACGGTACATACCTCAATAGCTCCAGAAACTTGGTTGTGTACTCTTCATCTGTCATTGATCCTATATTTAGCTCATAAAATTATTTTTCCTTACTGTCGTATTACCTTACTGTCGTAGTACCTTTCTGACAAGTACTTCTTCCTGAAAATCCTTTGAAACTCGTGCCAAGTCAAGTCATCTATCCTAATATCTCTAACCCACTTCACAGCTTCCCACCATATGTCTTCTTTACCTCTCAGGCTGAAGATAACTATTATGACTTTCATATTATCTGTGTACTCAAGCAACTCAAATAACATCTTCATCGCAAGTATCCAAGCCTCCGCATCTTCCAAATTCTTCACATATCCATCAAAATTAGGTGGCTTTGCTTCCTCAAATTCATCTGGAAAGTATCCCCTATCACTCCTCTTATAAGGATGATAACGATGATGATCATGATGCATGTCAAAATAAGAACTAGTATAATTTTTTGCTACAAGGAACTTATTTCAAACAGACTTTTCCAGGCAGAGTTATGGAAATTAGAGAGGTAAAGGATCACTTACTCCTTTTAATGTTACTATGTCATGTGCATGAGGGTTTGAGGGAAACTTTGTGTCACTTTGGTTTCCTTTCTCCCTTCAATTATCTCATGTAGCTTCCTCTCGAGCCTCCTATAGCATCTAAGAGCCTCCTGTAGGTCCTCCTGTATCTTATCCTGTAGCACATGAAAACATTGTTCAAAGTAGCTTGGTGGCACCCTAGGCAATCTCTGATAGCACTAGCTCATCCTTTTCCAACTGTTTCTTGAAATGAGTGGTTATACAAATGGAGTCAAGTTTTGTACTTAATATTCCTTTTGTGGTAAAGGCTTAGAGCGCTTTGATGACATGACTCTTGCACGAACTTCCCTTTTCTAACCGTTATCCCCACTCCTTGCAATCATCACCTCGCTCCTCATGATTATCACCTCACTCCTTGTAATCACCACCTCACTTGAGTTGACTTTTCCACATGCATGTGTAATTGAAATGAAATTTTGTTTACTAATCGAAGGTGGCCAAGTTTAGTGGCCACCACTAGCCCATAAAAAATTCATATCTCGAACATTACACATTTTATCATCATATGCATACGGAAGAGGTGAGGGTTGTCATACCTAAGCCTACCTATGATGTTGATGTGATAGAGAAGCTTGCATGTTGGAGCTGGTATTCATAATAGGATGATCTTGAAGGTGTTGATTTCCTTTATTTCTTCTACATAGGTCCTCATAACTTAATAGTTCTTTGACTGATAACATTGTTGTGTGTGCATGTTTCTTCTCGGTGTCCAATCTGTTGTTGGTGGAGTGGATGGATTATCAGCTGATGTGCCCCTCCTTACTTCAGAAATGGCTCTATGATGCTCAAGGTGGTTGGATCTCTTGCTCTGTGGGTGGAAAAAGTTGATTCTGGGATTTTTGGTGTGGTTGTACATGTTCCTACAAAAGAAATCCTCGTACTTCAGTGGTCATTTAATTTGTTTTTGAGACCCTATATTACATGTGGAATTTGATTTAAAGTTAGAAAATGCATGAGGATATGTTTAGGAACATGAGGAAGTGGTTTAGGTGGGGGGGGGGGGGGGGGGGGGGGGGGGGGTGCGCGGGGAAGAATTAAAGCAAAGATTTTCTGTGGTTTTTTTGTATGCATGGCATAGTGGAATTTGAAATTGACTTTTGGCTTGATGGAGTGGGTGAGGAATTTGATGTTGGTGGACCTCTCTCAACAATTCCTGAGGAAGAAATGACCTCTTGGCCTCTTTCTCCGATCAGATATCCCTCATGTAGCATTTGGGCTCCTCCTGTAGCATTACAATCTCCTCCTATAGCATTACAGATTGCCCTTGTGGCATTACAACGAGGAAACATTTGATTCTATTATTGGCTGGATGATGGAGAGAGGTAGGGAGGTGAATGAAGGGGGTGAAAATGCAATGGGTGGCTAGAAAAATGGAGGAATGAACTTGTAGAATTTGTCCTCTAGTCATGGTTCTTTTGACTGTCTTGAGTTGTGCAAAAGAGAGATGTTAGCACAAGTAGTGTAAGAACTCCTTCCTTGCGTTTTTATTTTTTCTTTTTCTTTTTTTTTCTTGTTTTTTTTTAGACATGTAATTTGCTTCTATAGAGGTTTTCAACCTGCATGCCTACCCCATGTGCCTTAGAGGATGTTTTCACCTAGAGATATTTTCATATCTATTTTATTTTTTATATTTTTTATCTCTCTTTTTTTTGCTCCTAGGTTTCCTCGGAGAAGTTTTCAACCCTGGAGTTGGCCTCATATGCCTCATGGACGTTTTCATCCAGGCCGTCTTATTTTTTTGTATTTTGTTTTGTTTTTTTGTTTTGTTTTGTTTTGTTTTTTGTTTTGTTTTTTTTGTTTTTTTTGTTTTTTTTTTTGTTTTTTGTTTTTTGTTTTTTGTTTTGTTTTTTGTTTTTTGTTTTTTGTTTTGTTTTGTTTTGTTTTTTGTTTTTTGTTTTTTGTTTTTTGTTTTTTGTTTTTTGTTTTTTGTTTTTTGTTTTTTGTTTTTTGTTTTTTTTCATTCTAGAAATTTTGTGGACTAAGGGTTGTGAGCCTCCCAATCACATTCAATTCTTTGTTGACTGAACTGACAAACTCTTCCTTGGACAGAGGTATTTTATACAACTTCAACCTATAGCCATTTACAAGTAGGGGAATACCTTCCTCATCAATGGTTCTAATCTGGATAGACCCATTCTCATGACATTTCTCTACTAGATATGGACCCAACCATATTGTCATTAACTTCCCCTTGAAATCCTTGAATCTAGAATCATATAGTAGGGCCCAATCTCCTTCTTGAAAATTCTTCTCCCTAATGTGTTTGTCATGCAAAATCTTCCTCTACAGTTGGATTACCTCAGTGTGTAGGAGAGCTTACATCTAAGCCATTAATTTGGAGCAACCCCGCTTGTTGTGCTGTGGTGAATTTTAAGTCCAATTGAGTTTCCTTCCTCAAGGCGTTGTATTCAAAATCAATAGAAAGTAGAGCCTTCTTACCATAAACTAGTTCATATGGAGTGAATCCCCAATATCCTTCTTGAAAATTTTTCTACGTAATGTGTTTGTCATGCCAAATATTCCTCAGTGTGTAGGAGATCTTGCAACCTGAACTCATCTAAGCCATTAAGTTGAAGCAACCTCTCCAGTTGTGTTATGGTGAAGTATAAGTCCAACTGAGCTGCCATCCTTAAGGTGTTTTATTCAAACTCAATAGAAGGTAGAGCCTTCTTCCCATAAACTAATTCATATGGAGTGAATCCAGTGGTGGTCTTCCAAGTGGTGTTGTAGGCCCAAGTGGCTTCTACCAATCTATCTGCCCAATATTTTCTAATGCTGCTAAAAACCTTAGTTATAATTTTCTCCAATGCTCTGTTTGTGACCTATACCTACCCATTTTCTTGAGGTTGATAGGAAGTGGATATCCTGTGCTTGTTGTGGTGCTGCTTCATGAGATATTCAATCAAATTTGACGTAAATTGTGATCCTTGATCAATGATTAACTCTCTGGGATAACCAAACTTGTAGAAGATATTCTCCCTTAAAAAATCAGCCACCTTCTTCTTAGTTGCTACTTTAACTACCTTTGTTTCAGCTTGTTTTATTGGGTAATCAATGCACACAATGATATACTTATTTTGTCCTAATGGGGGATCTATAGGTCCCTGAAATCCATGCCCCACTTATCAAATTTCTCTACGGTCACTTGAATGTTGGGTGTGGAGCCTAATTATATTCTTTTATCAGAGGTTTCGCCACATTGGACCCAAATTTGTAATGGGACGGCAACGTTGCTCATTTTTTCGCTGTCAGGGGGGTCCTAGGGGGCGACGACTAAAAATATATGTAAAATTGCCTTGTAAAATATTGTAAATTTGTATTCAACCTGGGCTATTCATTAGGCAGATGATCTGACGGTAGAAGTTATGTTTAATTTAAGGTTTTTTTCCCTAGAAGGAAACCCCTCGCTATATATGAGGGAATTCTATTGCGGCTGAATATATGTGTATTTTGAGTGAGAAAGAGAGAGAAGACTGTGTGAGAGTGAAGTGGAAATTAAAACAGATCGACTGTAGGTTGTATCTCTTCATTTTGCTGGATAATATAAAAGGAAGGACTAGCTGTTTCTCTATGGATGTAGCCGAAATTGGGTGAACCACATATATTTGTGTCTCTCTTGTTTTATGCATTTCCTGTGTTTGTGTTTCTGCAACATTTTATGTGTTTCATTTCTCTGTAATATATACTTTTCTAACAACTGGTATCAGAGTCGAAGGTCTATTTGGCTGATAAACTCGTAGGAGAGAAGGGCTCCTTGTTTGAGTGGGAGCAATGGCAGAAGATGGTAGGTTTAGGGTTGAAAAAGTTAACTGCCAAAATTACCAGTTGTGGAAGATGCAGATGGAAGATTATTTGTATCAGAAATATATGTACCTACCATTGAGTGGAAAGAAAAAGAAGCTGATGAGTATGACAGACATAGAATGGGATATTCTCGAAAGAAAGGCACTTGGAACAATATGGCTATGACTAGCAGCGTCGGTAGCCTTTAATATTTCAAAGGAAACGACAACAAAGGGTTTAATGTCGGCATTAGCCAAATTATAGGAAAAACCCTTGGCCTCAAATAAGGTATTTCTTATGAAATGTTTATTTAATATGAAGATGTCGGAAGGTGGATTTGTTGCTAATAATTTAAATGAATTTAATACAGTTACCATCCAGTTAAGTTATGTAGGGGTAACTTTTGATGATGAAGTTAGGGCTCTGTTATTTCTTTGCTTATTTCCAGAAAGATGGAACATTCTAGTTATGGCCATTAGTAACTCTGTCTCTAGATCTATTACTTTAAAGTTTGATGATGTTTTCGGTACAATCCTTAGCGAGGAAATGCGACGAAAAATATCTAGTGAGACGTTAGGTAATGCTTTGACTACAGAGACTAGGGGAAGAAAATTGGAAAGAGGAAAGAGCCCAGGATATTGTAGTAAGTCACGGAAAGGCAGATCCAAGTCCAAATCGGGGATAGTGTGCTGGAAATGCGAGAAGAAAGGAACCCTGAAGAAAGACTGTAAGCCTCGGAAGGGAAAAGAAGGAGATGCGCAACAAGAAAACAATCATGAAGCAAATGTGACAGGTGATGTGCAGCAAGATTATTGTATTCTTTATGTAGAAAATATTATCAATGCATGGGTGGTAGATTTAGCAACCTCATTCCATGCCACACTTGATAGGAAACATTTTCATGATTATGTTCAACGAGATTTTGGACAGGTTCATTTGGGTGATGATAAACCCTGTAAAATCATTGGAATGGGTAAAGTTTTCATAAAATAACAAAATGGAAAACAATGGCTATTGAAGGAGGTAAGGCATGTTCTAGATCTAAAGAAAAATCTAATTTCAACAGGGTAGTTGGGAGGTGAAGGTTGTATAACTAATTTTATAGATAAAACTTGGAAGGTCACTAAAGGAGCCCTGGTAATAGCAAAAGGAGAAAAGGTTGGCACATTGTTTTTATGCAATGATATTTCTAATTTTGTTAATGCTTTAACCTCTACAACAACATATACAACATTTTGGCATCATAGGCCCGGGCACATGGCTGAGAAGGGGATGCAGATTCTTCACTCAAGAAATTTGTTTCTAGGTTTGAAGCATGTTGATTTGAAATTCTGTGAGAATTGTGTTTATGAAAAATAGAAGAGAGTCAAATTCCTCATAGTTGGGAAAGAAAACAAGAGTGAAAAATTAGAGCTTGTGCATACAAATGTATGGGGACTTGCTCAGGTATCATAATTCGGTGGCTCTCATTAGTATGTTACTTTTATTGATGATGCAACTAGAAAAAATTGGATTTACTGTATTTGAAATAAATATGATGTATTTGATACTTTCAAGAAATGGAAACCTTTGGTTGAAAATGAGACAGGAAAAAGGTTGAAGTGTCTCAAATCAAATAATGGAGGTGAATATTGCAATAGAGAGTTTGATAAGTACTGTTCAGTGCATGGAATTCACAAAGAAAAGACAATTCTAGAAACACCACAAGAAAATGGTGTGTGAGAAAGGATGAACATGACAATCATGGAGCATGCAAGGTGCATGAGATTACATGCAAGATTGCCTTTACAATTTTGGGCAGATGTTGTAGATATTGTTGTTTATCTAATAAATAGAGGGCCTTCGAGTTCTTTGGATGGAGGTATTCCAAAGGAGGCATGGACAGGTAAAAAGGTAAAATACTCATTTTTAATAACTTTTGGTTCTGAAGCCTTTTTCCACATTAATAAGGAAAATAGAACAAAGCTTGAGGCAAAATCAAAGAAATGTACCTTTATTGGATATGGTGTTAATGATTTTGGTTATCGCTTATGTGATTATGAAAATCAAAAAATCACTAGGAGCAGAGATGTCATATTCAATGAAAAGGTTTTGTATAAGGATTAGATGCAGGAAAAGAAATAGGAAAAAAAATAGAAAATACACAGTGCTTGATGAGATCACACAAAAATTAAAGGTGCCTGAAAATCATAATGATCAACAGCCAGAACAACAACAACAACGTCAATAGCAACATGCACCTTAAACACCTGAAAGTAGTTTTAGAAGATCTACCAGGATAAGTAGACCCCCCGAATGATACTCTCCTTCATTATATTATGTATTGTTGATTGATTTTGGTGAACCAGAATGTTATGAAGAAGCAGTGCAGGTAGAAACCAGGAAGAAGTGGGAGCTAGCCATGAAAGAAGAGATTGTCTCCTTGGTACATAACCAAACTTGGGACTTAGTCATGTTTCCTATAGGTAAAACAACATTGCATAATAAATGGGTTTACAGGTTGAAGGAAGAAGATGGAGGTAGAAAAATGTATAAATCTAGACTTGTGGTGAAGGGGTTTGCACATAAAAATGGTATAGACTTTGATGAGATATTTTCCCTGTTGTTAAAATGACTTCAATCAGAACTATTTTAAGTCTAGTAACAGTAGAAGATATGCATCTTGAGTAGTTAGATGTAAAGACAACCTTTCTCCATGGAGATTTGGAGGATATATATATATATATATATATATATATATATATATATATATATATAGATATATATAGTATCCACAAGGATATGAGGTCAAAGGGAAGGAGAAACTAGTGTGCATTTGAAGAAAAGCTTGTATGGCTTAAAACTAGCTCCAAGGCAGTGGTATCTAAAATTTGACAGGTTTGTGCCTAAACAATGTTATACTAGATGCCACTCTGATCATTATGTTTATCTCAAAAGGAAAAATGATGAAAACTACATTATATTGTTATTGTATTTAGATGACATGCTTGTTGCAAGTTCTAACATGTAGGAAATAAATGTGCTCAAAAGAAAATTGGCAAACTCATTTGCAATGAAGGATTTGGGTGCTGCAAAATAAATCCTTGGTATGAGAATAAATAGAGACAAGAAAAATTGAAAATTAACATTGTCTCAAAGTGAGTACATACAAAAGGTGTTGGAAAGATTTAATATGAAGAACACAAAACCAGTTACTACATCTCTGGCTAGCCATTTCAAACTAAGTATGGAGATGTGTCCCAAGACTCAAGAAGAGATGGATTATATTTCTAAAGTTCCATATGAATCAGCAGTTGGAAGCTTAATGTATGAAATGGTCTGCACAAGGCATGATATTGCAAATGTCGTGGGAGTTGTAAGCATGGACATGAACAATCCAGGAAAAGAACATGGATGGGAGTGAAGTGGATTCTTAGGTATTCGAGAGGTACCACATATCAATCATTATGCTTTGGTGGTTTAAACATTGCTCTATAGGGATATGTTGATGCAGATATGACAAGTGATATAGATAATAGGAGGAGCACCATAGGGTAATTGTTTATTGTAGGTGGAATAATTGTTAGTTGGGTTTCAAAATTGCAAAGTGTTGTTGCACTTTCAACAACGGAAGCAGAGTATGTTGCTACTACAGAGGCTAGTAAAGAAATTATCTGGTTACAAAGGTTATCGGATGAATTGGGTAAGAAGCAGGAGTTGGGTAGGTTATAGAGTGACAACCAGAGTGTCATTCATCTTGAAAAGAACTCAACATTTCATTCCAAGACTAAGCATATACAACTCAAGTACCATTTCATACGACTAGTGTTGGATGATGGACAGTTGAAGTTGGAAAAGATACATACTAGGCAGAATCCTGTAGATATGTTAACAAAAGTTGTAACCAACGAGAAACTGAGATTCTGCTTGATTTCAATTGGTCTTCAAGTATG
>CM062809.1:80887417-80914917 GCA_031772625.1 Pinus tabuliformis
GTTTCAAAAAGATGAGTTTGCAGAGATATAATGGGGCAATGTAGGTAGGCTCAGTTAGCATTCTTTATTTGTCATTGTGTATAGGGTATAAAAGTAATGTTTCAAAATGAGCATGAGTTTCATGAATTCATTTATCAAATGAAAATGTAACAAAAATATGAGAGTTTCATCAAAACAAAGCATAAACATATGAATTATGTTTAATACTTATGAAACAACCATAAGAAATCGTTATGATGGAAGTAGAGAGGAAAATACATTCATACTGATGATAACATAAGAAAAACACTGCTAGTGAACATACCACATGAATCCCACTATAATAGCAGCAACTCCTATATATTACTCCTGTAAATAATCACAAGTACACTAGCTCGACAAAGCGTTGACTAAACAAAGTCCAACCCTCCCCTTCAGTTTGATTTGGGTAGATATAAACCAAACTAACTCTTCCTCCCTCTCACGGGTCGAATCCCTCATGATAGGAACAATTTCCATGATTATCTCTAACCAGACCTAAACCTAGGGAAGTTAAAAACAAACTCCCTAATTAGACCAACTTATTCATTTTGACTTTACAAACATAATTAAGCATGAATCTACATGAAATTTACATTGTCCACCTCATTTACATTTAATTACATCACATGATTACCTTGGAGGAGTAATTTTACCAACATCTTTGACTTTGACTAGAGAAAATCCGAATTCCTATCTTTTTGGGAAAAGTGCAATGAATTCTGGGAAAAACGCATTGCCATCTAAGAAAAGCAAAGTGAGAGAGGAAATTTGTCACTTTGTTGGCAAGAAATTAATTTTCAAAGGGTTGAAATGCTTCTTGTTGGTGGAGTGATGTCTTATGAGGGTGGAATGAGCAAATAGATTGATTTGATGGTCTTTATATAGGCTAGGGGTCAATTTTTCTCTTTGATGGTGATGTGGCCCCAACTTGTCTTTTTGAAAAATGATTTAAAATGCTAGTGTACTCCAACTTCAAACCTTATTATTAAAAATTAAATCTTCTTAAGGATCAAATTGTACTTTAGGAATCATTTTAGATCATTTTCCCTAATTACTACTCCCATAATGGTGACCTAAGTGATGACAAGACTCTTTATGACTCTTTTTTGATGACTTGACCTAATAATGACACCTAATGGATTTACAAACTGATGTTTTGGACCTTTGTACATTGCAGTATTAGTGACCATGAGATGATGACTGAGATGATGATCAAGACACTTGATTGATGACTCATCAGAATGAGTGATGGCATGACCAAGATGGCATTTTGACCATGAAATGGAGGGAGTAGTAACCTACCTAGACATACTAACCAGTGACCAATTTTTTATTTGAAAGCCTATTCAAAATATAAAAATTTGACCTAAGACCCTAACAAAATTTTTGAAAGATTAAATTTGATCATTGGTGACTGATAGGACTGACAAGCACTAACAGGGTCCATCATGGCATCCTGAGAGGATGTCAAAGACCTCCTCTTCCCTGACACATATCCTCAAGATCTAATATGGTCTCAATATGAAATATTTCCCCCAATCCAAGTGAATGGGGCTCTTTTCCTGACAATATTTCTCTTCTCCTTGGACGATAGATTTGGAGGGAACCTCCCAGAAACCAAGTAGTTAGCTATATCAAAAAACCAAGGAGAAATCACTGAGATGGAAAAGATATGTTCATATGGAAGTTGATCATCCACCATTTATTCATTACCTATAAGCAGGGTTAGTCTTGATAGGAAATCGACAACCATATTTTCTTTCTGTAGTTTTTCAATAATGGTTAAATAAAATTGCTGCAATAATAACAACTATCTAATTATCCTAACATTGACATCAATTTTATTCATTAAATACTTAATGGCTGCATGATCAGTGTGAAAAAAAGTTTGATAACCAGTGATATAGTGCCTAGAAATTTTTAAAGAATGTACATAGACACAAGTTCCTTTTCAATGACTGTATAATTTAACTCAACTTTAGAAAGGTTCTTACTGATGGAATAGATAGCATAAGGAAATTTGTCTTCCACTTGTCTTAAGGCTTCCCCTACAACTTATCTAATTCATTTGTGTGTATATGGAAAGGTAATGCCCAGTTGGGACCCCCGAGGATAGGTGTAGTGGTCAACTTTTCTTTCAACACTTCAAGGGATACTTGAGTTGCTTGTCTAACAAAAGTTTGAATCTTTGGCTAACAATCCAAACAAAGGTGAAGCCAATTTACTAAACTCTTTAATGAACCTCCTATAAAACCCAACTAATCCCAAGAAGATCCTGAAATATCTTTGTTTTTGAGGGATGGGAACCCTTTTAATGATGGAAATTTTGTTTGGGTCAATCTATATCCCCTCCTTTGATATAGAATGGCCAAGGATAGTCCCTGTATTCATAAAAAAATCACATTTCGCGTGACTCAATGACAGATTCATTTCAATGCATTTCTGTAAGACTTTGCATAGATTAGACAAAGCTTCCTGGAAATCACATCCATAAGGAGTGAAGTCATCCATGTAAATTTCAATAGCACGTCATGAAAAAGTTCAACAAATATAATTAAAACTTCCATTTGGAGAGTAGCAGGGGCATTGCACAGACTAAATGGAAGGACCCTATAAGAAAAGGTACCCTAAGGACATGTAAATGTGGTCTTATATTGGTCTTCCAGGCTGTCTGGATTTGGTAGTATCCACTAAATCCATCCAGGAAGGAGAATAATTTCTTTCCTGCAAGTCCATCTAGGACTTGGTCAGTTAAGGGTAAAGGAAAATGGTCCTTCTTTGTAGCCTTATTAATTTCTCAGTAATCAACACAAATCCTCCACTTCCATTTTTCTTGGGGACTTAAAAAAGAGGTGACACCCACTCACTATCTGAAATGGGGTATATGAACCTTGCATCTAGTAACTTCTGCAATTCTTCTTTCACAATTTCCTTAAGGTCTAGTTTCATCCTTCTCTGGGGTTGGTGCACAAGATTTAATCCCTCCTTGATGTAAATATGATGAGTACAGATTGAGGGATGCACACATTTTATTTCCTTATAATCCCAAGAAAAATAATCCAGATGTTTCCTTAGCACACTGCATAACTATTCCTCCTACTTAATAGAAAGAGATGGGTTGATATTTAGAGTTCTGGATGGGAAAATCTCCACAATATTGGTAATTTCCAGGTTAGAGCCAACATAGCACAATTCAGCCCAAGGACTACTCCCATATTATTTCATCAGTTCCTCAACTGGTATGGCAGTGAGAGTCTGGCTTTGTAAGATATGGTCAATAAGTTCATCTTCACCAAGCTTCCCCCCTCCTATAATACTGTCTAGAATGTAGGCTAGGTAGACAGATGTCTGATAAAATTCTTCCTCTTCCTCCTCCTCTAACCATAAGGGTAAGTCATGTTCAATACAATGTTGAGTAGGAGGATACAACACAAGTTGTTTGGATAAATGCCCATTCTTAATAGTCACATTCCCAACCTTGAAACTAATCTAGGCATCAACCGTGGCCACCCAAGGTCTTCCTAGAATGAGATGATAACCATTAAACTTGGTTTTGGAGTGAAATGCCAGGAAATAAATGCAGTACTCCCATAAGTCAATGGAGACCATCACATCCTCAATAAATCCCCCAGGATCTACTATGGACCGATTTGTAAGATGCAAAAATGTGGTGGTCTTCCTTAAAGCCCCTTCGAGGTTGAGCTTTAGCATGGCTTCCCTAGTCATTACATTGATTACAACCCCAAGATCAATCAAGGTATTAGGGACCATAATGCCATCGATGTGCACATCCACTACTAGACTACCAGGATCCAAGTAATTTGGGGAGATTACTCTTCCGAGCATCAGATCATATAGTTGTCCAACAACATTGAATGTGGGAGTATCTCTTCTCCTTCTCCCAGTAATTTTGAAACATTCCTCCTTGATAAGCTTGTTGTAAATGGGAACATATTTGATGGCCTGAAGGAGGGATATCCTAAGACACAAATTATTAATCTCTCCCAGAAGTTCAGCCTCTTCTAGGGTGTGCTATTTAGGGTGGACCAACCTTTCATGATAAGGAGGTGCATTTATTTGAGGGGCACTCTCCTCCTTCTCTTATTCAAGCTATTTATTTGGAGAAGTTGGTTGATTATCTGGGAGCACTCTCCCAAACCAAAGGTTGATCTCTTGGATTTCCACAACATAAGAAAGATAAGATGTTTCCCCACTATAGACTTGTTGTGCTTGCTTATTATCCGGGTTAGAATTTGGTTAAGAAGGAATTTGAGGTTGTTTCGCTGGAGTATGGTGAGGGAGATGTGGTTCCAGTTGAGGTGGAGGCGATAAAGCAAGAGGTTGGGTGGTGTGAGGCCACCAACTTGGTGAGGGGTTTCCCCATTGGGAAGGTTGGGGTGGGTATGGATGAAAAGGAAGTGATAGGATGAGGAGGATTTTGAGGAGTATAAGAGGAAGGAGGAGGTGTCAACCATGATGGATGAGTGGAAGGTTACCAAGGATTGAAAGGTACATTTTGATTTGGATTTTAGTGAGGATAATGTGCACATTGCATGCCTTGTTAATATGGATGAGCAACTGGGGGTCTCCTTTGGATAATGAAGCACAACCAATCAGACCCACCTTCTACCCATCCTTGGATACAACCTTTAGACTTGGTAGAGAGGGGAATTTATTAGTTGCATGATTCTCCTCACAGACTAATATGACTTATATGGCATTCAGTGGGCACTCATTCCTAGGGTGTCTCTTAGTGCAACTCGGGAAGAAGATAGCCAGTGCCCTCTCTACCTCCTTTTGATTTATTTTGATTTGCATAGTATCCATTTACAAGGAAAATGATACGAATTTAAATAGGAAAGCAAAAAATTATAGATATAACCATAAATACAGAGATGTAGCAGAAATAACACTTCCTTTCATTAATATCAAATAATGAAATATGCTTACAAACATAATGGAAAATGATACTAGCTTGGGCGATGGTAGCTTATCTTTGAGAAGAGATGTGGCGACTACATGCCTTTGAACTGAGTTACAATAAGGCTCAAGGGCATTTTTATTATTTGACAATAAGAGAAAACCCTAAACAACCAAAACCCTAACCCAAGGAGATGTAACACCAAGATTTTATGGGCTTCGTTGGGGTTAGTTGGGCAACCAACTTCCCAAGGTCGTAAGTTGGTCATATTATCTATGTTTGACATGCATGATACCTCATTGGAAAGAGATCTATGAGGAATAAAACTAAAAATGTGATTTCAATGAAATCTCACAAAGGAATATTGCCAAAAAAACGTTGTTTAGGACCTTAAAACAACTATGGAAGTTCAGGATCTGAAAAACTGCCAAAAATAATAAATTGTGCTACAATTAAGGAAACTGGAAGAAAAAACAAAAAAAAAAAAAAAAAAAAAAAAAACAACAAAACAAAACAAAAACAAAACAAAAAACAAAAAACAAAACAAACAAAACAAAACAAAAAACAAAACAAAACAAAAAACAAAAACAAAACAAAACAAAAAAAAAAAAAAAAAAAAAAAAAAACAAAACAAAACAAAAACAAAAACAAAACAAAACAAAAAAACAAAAACAAAACAAAACAAAACACAAAACAAAACAAAAAACAAAACAAAAAAACAAAAAACAAAACAAAACAAAAACAAAAACAAAAACAAAAAAACAAAACAAAAACAAAACAAAACTGATAAAACAATGGTGGGGGTCCAAGTAGAATAGGCGGGTGGCCACCAATATCGACCTGGATCGTTCCTCCCCAGTTAGGCAGCGATGGTCTCCATTGCGTTGAGTTCCTCCTTGAGATGAGAAAACTTCTGCTGAACTTGGTCCCTAGTGAGCCATTTTCTTTGGTGCAGGAGTCAGCCAGATTTGACAACTCGATACAATTGGATCTTCTACTGGCAAGTGTTCTTGATCTGTGTGTTCGTGATCTGATCAGTTTCAGCTTGTTCCATGCAGTGTGGGTGCAGGCCAATGAATGGGGGAATTCTTAGCTCAAACGAATTATCTCCCACAGCTTTGGTGATGGTGTATGGACCATATCGAAGTGGGTGAATCTTGCGGTGGGGCCTAGCGAGGTGCTCCTTCTACAAATGTAGACAAAATTTGTCGCCCACCTGGAAATTTTGTGGCGCCCAATGCTGATCATGCCGGTGCTTGTACTTAGCATTGGCTTTGCCCAATATGTCATAGACCTGTTGGCGAATGTGTTGAATGTGATCAATGAAGC
This sequence comes from Pinus tabuliformis, assembly GCA_031772625.1. Classification (NCBI taxonomy): domain Eukaryota; kingdom Viridiplantae; phylum Streptophyta; class Pinopsida; order Pinales; family Pinaceae; genus Pinus; species Pinus tabuliformis. The sequence continues at coordinate 80,893,689 of CM062809.1, forward strand.
GATTTGCCTTATTGGCTTTGGACTGGACATGAGCCAAATCTGTCTGAGTCATTGCAAATGGTATGGCCACATCAATGGGACATAGTGGCTAGAATCCCAAGCCCACCTGAAAAGGGTTGTGGCCAGTCGAGCTGTGGAGAAGCCGATTGTAGCTGTGTTGGACATAGGGGAGGCTCTCATCCCATGTGCGTGGATGCTTTGAGTTATACATGCACAGACTGTGTATGATAATCCTGTTGATGACCTTTACCTAGCCATCAGTTTGGGGATGGAAGGTTGTGGACTTAGTGAGCTTGGTGTCCAACATCAACCACAAACTGGAACAAATTGTATTGAGGAACCTGTTGTCCTGATCTGTGATGATAGACTGTGGGATCGCAAAGTGTACCCACACTCGTTCAAAGAAGAGTTTAGCAGTGGCTTCTACTATGATACTCTTCTTGCAGGGCACATAATGGCCATCTTCAAGAATCTATCAATGACCACAAAAACACAATCATTTCCATTCTTAGTAGAAGGAAGACCTGACATGTAATCCATGGATATGGTTTCCCAAGGTCAACTAGCGGTAGGCAATAGAGCATAGAGACCTTGCTTCTTAATGGTCGGTTTGGCAATGGCATAGGAAGTGCAAGATTTGATGTACTTCTCGACATCCTGTCGAAGATTCGGCCAATAGAAATACTTCTGCAGTACCACCACTATTTTCTCGACCCAGAAATGACCAATGACCTGACTATAATGTGCTTCCCAAATCATATTCGCACACTCGCTTGAAGGAACAAAAAGGTGTCCCAGGTGGCATAACAAAGCATCCTAGAGGTGAAAATCTGGAACCTGCTAACCCTCCAAGAGCGTATGGTATGTGTGGCCAAATTCTGGGTCGCTTTTGTAGAGAAGTGGCCAATCAAATGTCTCATGCCCACAAGAGTTAAGCACGATGGTTAATTCCATGATCGGTGGTCGGCTAAGGCAGTCTACAACATTATTTTTGTTGCTCTTCTTGTACTTGATATTCAAATGGAACTGTTGCATGTATGTGGACCACTTCTGATGGCGATCATTCTGCAACTTCCCTTGCATTTGTATGAACTGCAGGGGTCGATGGTTTGTTTGGATGACCATTTCCTTCCCAAAAATGTAATGCTTCCATTGTCGGCAAGCCCGCATAATGTAATACATCTCTTTGTCATAAGTGGGATACTTCCAAACTATGTCTGAAAGTGTCTCATTGTGATATGCCACTGGATGCCCTTGTTGAGTAAGGACTGCCCCAATAACATAGACAGAGGCATTTGTCTCGATCTCAAATGGTTGCTGCAAGTCTGGTAATGTGAGCAATGGTGCATAGCAAAGGCAATGCTTCAACTCTACAAATGCCTTTTGTTGAGATTCAGACCAAAAGAAATTTTCTTTCTCTCCTCCTTTGGTGACCTGACTCAAGGGCCAAGTGATATGAGAGAACCCTAACATGAACCTACAATAGAAATTGGGAAGACCCAGAAAGTTACAGAGTTTTGTGAGAGTGGTTGGGGCTAACCAATCCCTAATAACTTGGATCTTGGATGGATCCATGTGCACCCCACGTTCATCAATAAGGTACACCAGATACTGAACCTGGGTCATGCCAAAAGTGCATTTCTCCAAATTGGCACATAGCTTGTGTTGCCGCAGTGTTTGGAGAACTTGTCGGATGTGGTGGAGGTGCTCTTCCCAACTTTGGTTGAAGATCAGGATTTCATCTAAGTATACTACTACAAATGAGTTGATGAATGGCCGCAACATGTCATCCATCAGCCTCATGAAGGTTTCAAGATCATTCGTTAACTCGAAAGGCATAACCAACAATTCAAAAAGCCCCTTATTGGCTTTGAAGGTAGTCTTCCACACATCGAAAGGTTTGATTTGTACCTGGTGATATCCGAACTTCCATTTGATCTTGCAGAAATATTTTTCCCCCTTGAGTTGGTCCTAAAGGTCATCAATATGTGGGATCAGGTACCTATTCCGAATAGTGATCTTGTTGAGTGCTCGATAGTCAATACAAAGTCTCCAAGTCCCATCCTTCTTATGTACCAACATGATCGGGCTCTCATAGGGCAATGAACTCAGCCGAATGTGACCTTTCTACAACAGCTCCTGAATTTCCTCTTCTTTTCATCGTTCTCCATAACAGAGCGTTGATAGATTGGTCCATTGTTTAACAGTGCATTTAGGATCAGATTGATGGAGTGCTTGACCTAACAGTGTAGAGGCACCCCTGCGGGGGAGGTGAAGATGTCCTCGTACTCCTCCATGACCTTGTCCATTTGTTCTTGTCGTGCAGAGAGGCCTTGTATGGAGGTTGTGGCCACCATCTTCTTCTTTCCTTGAGGGCGTATCATCAGGAAAAGAAATTTCCTGGTTTTTTAAATGAGCTTACTGCATTATTTTCCAGTAACTAGAGAGATGGAGGTAGGTGGTGCTACCTCTGGTATCTTGTACAACTTATTTCGTAATGTAACAATAACAGCATGAGGCCTTGACTCATACATAGCATGTCACTTCCAGAAGTATGGTTGGCCTAATAATACATCACAAACATAAAGGGGAGCAATGTCACATAATACCTCATCCCTGAAGGGCTTGATGTTGTATGGAAGGCGACATTGTTGGCTCATGTGTAGCTCCCGTCCTTGGTGAAGCCACCCAATGGTTTATGGTTGTGGGTGTGTTGTGGTTGGTAGGCCCAACCTCTTCACGACCTCTACTGCAATGAGGTTCTTTTGGCTCCCGTTGTCTACAATGAACTGTAGCGGGGAACCCTTTACCCACATCTGGGAGTGGAAGAGACACTCCTCCTCCTCTAGATCTTCGAGTTCCTCCTTCTAAATCTTTGTGGTGGCGTTGGGCTCCACATCAATAATCTGCTTCCCTTTTTCATTCCCCTTGTCGGGTTCTGACTTAGAGTCAGAACATGCATATGATTTTGAAGCCTTCAGCTTGGCCACCAGTGTCTGCTTGGCTCGACACTCACTTGTGTTGTGGGTGGAGCTCTAATGTAACTCACACCACTTTCCCATGTCCTTCTTTGGATTCACAGTGTTTTCCTTTGGTTGTGGCCTTAGTGGGTTGTCCTGGGTTGTCTTTCCTTGGCTTTGTCCTTTTTTCTGCAGTTTGGGGGCACCTTTCCCTTGCTTTGGATTCGCAGATCCAAAGTCTCGCTTCTTCTATTTAAAATTATGCTCGATCTTGACGGCTTATTGGTACACCATGCCGAGTGAGGAGATATCCAGGAACTCCATTTCATCTTGGATGTGTCTATGTAGGTAGCCACCATACTTGAGTACCATTTTTTTCAAAATCCTTGATACCCAACGTCGTGCGAAGGGTATGAAAAATATTGGTGAACTCTAGCACATCTTGGTCCCTTCCCTGATATAGCATGGTACACTTTATGTATTTATCCTCATAGCTTCCGACAGGGTAGTACTTGTTAGCCTCCTATTCCAATAGGTGTCATTTTTCATGATTGACAGTGGAAGTACCAAAAATCTTCATCTTTTTCATGCTGCAAAAGTTCCATTTTTGAAGAATTTCACAGTTAAGGGAAGGCCAAACAGCTTGATCTTGGCTTCCCTAGGTTTAAATTGCTTGTTTTAGAAGATAGAGAATAATATCTGTCCAAACTATTTAATCTTGGCAGATTTGTAGATAGGTAGAGAATCTTGGGTGCTCAACAGCTTAATCTGAGCCCCTGGATGCAATAAGGGTATATCTAGATAGGAGGATAGCCAAAAGAAAAGTTGAAAAGATGGGTTTGCTAGTTCAAGTGCACCCAAACCAAAAAGAAGAAAAAATGTTAGGTAAGTAGGCTGGGTAGGTAGTTGTGAGGTTGCAGAATAAAGGATTGTGATCAGTTTTTATGTTTCAAAATGCTAATCTACTTTAGATCACAAGTGTAAAGCAATTTTCCCTTGGAGGAGCTCAAGCGAGGCATGACTAACTTCCCTTCTTCCTTTTCCCAAAATCATTCACTAATTTCCCCTAAAAAGATGTTAAGATCTGCTTAATATCTCAAAAATTCATCATATTGCATAAACATTTTCCTAAGTAAAGATCTGCTTTACTTAGGAGTGCTCATATTTCTTCTATAAACTCTTATTTCCCCTTTGTAGCCTAATATTTCTATCCTTAGTGCTTTCTGATCAAAATTCACCTTAACTTCTAACTTACTATGTAAATCCCTATCTATTTCCCCTTCCCCTACTAAAATATGTTAAATATCCCCCTTATATACATATCCCCCCCTTTGGTTGAAATATAACCATAAGTATTGCTTGGGAATTACAAAGTTTGCCTGAAACTTAGTAAGAACCTTCATTTTGCTCATCTAGCCCTCTTTCCATGCTTCGGACCCCTTCCGATGCATTAAGGACCCTTCCTAAAGCTTAAAAACCTTCCTCCAATGCACTAAAACCCATCTCCGATTGCAAAAATCCTTTCCCGATTGCATTGACCCTTGGCCGATTTATAATGCATATCTCCGATACAATTCTCCCCTCCGACGCGATATCGCTGTCGGAGGTCGCAGCAATATTGACCTTTTTATATATGCTCCCCGATATCATTTCGCCGATGCGATTTCGCAGTCGGCAGTCGCAATGGTTTAAAGCCCCTTAACACTCCTCCGATCACTTCCGCCGATGCGATATCGCTATCGCATCCGAAGCGATATCGCAAGTCACCCCATTCACCCCGCCGATTGCCGATCGCTGATTTAATTGCTGCCATCCGATCTGCCCGTGCTAGATCCAATGGCCTAGATCTAATCCAAGCTACAGTGTTCGCTTTCTGCCCATTTTTTATCAAAATTCATGTTATAAGTGATTTTTCCCTTTATACAAGGAGAAGGGCCATTTTCTCAAGATTGCTGTTCGGCGCCCATGCACAACTCTAGAACAAAGGCAGCAGGCATTCTCCAACCATTTTTTATCGCTCCAGCCCAAATTTGCTCCGGACAACGAGCACGGTCCCAGCACAAGCTACCAGTCCACAAATCCGCCACCATTAGGCAGTATTTCTCCTTTTTGATAATATTTTGATCGGCCAGCGCTGAAACATTCCCAAAGGCCACAGAAAGCCCAGCAGCAGTCAAATCTCGCCATAAAGTGGTAGGCAAGGGCGATTTTGCAGTTAAAGTGTATCAGAGTAGCGGCAAAGAGTATCAGATTAAAGAATATCAGTGGAGGACTTAATGCCAAAACAGATAAACATTAAAGAGCCTCCAACAAAGTCAAAGAGTATCAGTGGAGAGTTTAAAAGCCATTAAGGCTCACCAGATCAGAGTTTAATGCATTAAAGCCACATGAGAGCAGTACTGCAGAAACCAAAGCACAGTTATGGCAAGATGGCCAGCGCAGAGCTCAAAGGACACCTCAAAGCCTCATTTTTGATGCTGCTGCCTCCAGCGCAGCTCAAAGTAGATATTTGTTACATTTATTGCAGGATAAGTTAGGTTAATCAGAGTGATTACTCGAGATCTTTTATCAGATCTGCTTTGTAGATATTTTCCCTATATATACCACCCTGTGCAATGCTTAAAGGGTTGGTTGGTTGATAACTCCTCACTAGACTTGCACTGTATTTTTGAGAGCTTCTATAATCAAAGATTGCTGGAATGCTTGGAGGATGAACTGTCTGTTGTGTTTTTAAGGGCTGAAGAGTGAACTATGGAATTCTTGTGCTTCTACATGGCCCAATAAGTGTTTCTTACCTCTGTTTACAGTTTATATGTGTTTATGCCACCATTGTGTCACCATCTAAATAGCAGGAAAGAAGAATATCTTAGACTTTGCTTAGCAGCACTCTATGCTCAATTTCTGTTATTTCCACATGTTTTCCGCAGAAATAGTTATGAATATGCATACTTAAATGATCATGTTTACACTGTTTCTCTCATTTGTGAATGATTTTTTAGGAATCCTTGACTGCTCCTAGATAAAGTTCATTCACCTTCCCTCTGTTTGCTGATGAAAGATTCTTAGTTGCCTTTCATCTCTGACCTTCATTCCATCTTTATTCCAGCTTGATATTGTTCCATGTGTAGCTATCTTGCTCTGTATTCCTCTTGTGACCAAGAAAACGCACCAGCAACCCTTATCCTTGACTCCATGCCCAATGGTTTGAACTTCTCACACTTTGCAGTCCAATTCCATTTGAAAGCATCAGCCTTCCCACCAAAACTCAAACAAAACCCAAAGAACACCATAACTAGCCTAAAATCACCCTTAAACAAAGCTATATTATAAAGAGAGAGCCCTCTCTGACTGCAGGTAGGCTAGGACCTGCTGTCTAAAGATTGGTTTGTGGTTACCTCGGTCGTATCCCTTAAGGAGCCAAGAGACAACTTGAGTGTTAAGAGTACTAATCCTTGATGGTGTACTGGAATGAATTCCAAGTGGAAGCGGCTGAAAAAAGTGAGGTCGTACTTTCATCCTTCTGCTCACAATAGGTTTCCCACCAGTCCTTGACATGGGGAGCGACTTTGAGAAGAGAAAAAGTAATATTTTCTCTACTGGAAAAATCATGAACAGAAAAATATCCTTCTAGTAGATTCAACCATTTATCTATGGTATCTGCATATATTTGGCCCTCAAATATGGGAATGTCAAAGTTTACTTGTACCTTAAAAGGTGTGGAGCCTGCAGAGTGGTTGTTGGATGTGGATGTGCCATTGGTGGGAAACCGTTGAAGGATTTGGGCAAAGTTATCCATCATCACGTTCCTTTGTTTCTCGAGGGCCTCCTTGAGCAATATTTTCATAGGATCTCCTACTCCGTTGTCTTTATTTTCTTCCCCCATGGGAAGCCATTGAGATTTATGAGGCTGGTCTTGCAAAGGTTCGACCAGTTCGAGCCCTAACTCCTTATATCCCTACCTCGTTGGGGGACAAGCAATGAAAAACAAAGAAAGAGAAGACCGCTTTGATACCACTGATCCAAATTTAAATAGGAACACAAAAAATTACAGATATAACCACAAATACAGAGATGCATTAGAAATAACACTTCCTTTCATTAATATCAAATAATGAAATATTCTTACAAACATAATGGAAAATGAGACTAGGTCAGGCGATGGTAGCTTATCTCTGAGAAGAGATGTGGCGGATACATGCCTATGAACTCAGTTACAATGAGCATTAAGGGCCTTTTTATTATTTAACAATAAGAGAAAACCCTAAACAACCAAAACCCTAACCCGAGGAGATGTAACACCAAGCTTTTATGGGCCCCGTGGGGGTTAGTTGGGCAACTAACTTCCCGAGGTCGTAACTTGGTGTAATTATCTTTGTTTGACGTGCATGATACCTCGTTGGAAATATATATCTGAGTAATACGAGGTTACTAGGAGGAGGATGGAGAAGTCCAATTTAATGTGGGAAGGTATGCCCGCCTATGTAGATAAGCATAGTCCCTACAGCTAGCCAAATACATACATGAAATGACCAATAACACAGTGAAATAAATTAACATGGAAAAGATGAGTTGAATTTTAATAAAATCTATTTTATCCTACAACACTACTCTGATCACTAAATAGATGAAACTAAATCCTAAGTTGCAGAGGATAAGCATGTAAAAGGATCACAACTAACATCTATCCATTTCCAAGAAATCATAAACAAATATTTTTGGATTGTTATTGTAGATCTTTCTAATCACTTTTCCTACAAGAGAGGTGATAGGCAAGCCAACAATTAGAAGTTTTAATGATATAATATCTACTGAAACAAGAGAAGGATTGAAATTATTTGAAACAAGAACAAGAAGGAAATACAAGAGAGGGACTAAAGCCTCTGGGTTGGACCCAAACCTAAGGGTTTCATCCCTCCAAAACTAACTGAGATGCAAATCAATATTAAACTTCTCATTAATAGAAAATAATAGTCTCATACATCTTATGAAAGTTAAGAATAACAATGTCAAGCACTAAGCTCAATAGCTATACTTAGTTGCAACAAAAAGTTGAATCCTAATGAGCCTTTCAACACATTTACTTATACAAAAATGATTGAGGGGCATCTTCCTTGAAAGGAGGAATGCTCCCCTCAAAAATCATGAGATTTGTGGATATGGTTCCCTTTTTCCTTGTCATTTACTTGGAGTTCCTCAGCTGCTAGTGAATTTGAGATGTTGGAGAGGATTTTGTGATCTCAAACCGAGTTATGGTGTTAATAAGGTGGACATCCTCCTTATATTCTCTCTAGGTGTCTTCATCAAGCTCCTGCATGGTAAATATCATCAAAAATGCTTCTATGGCCTGCATATTAATCACATTAGGAAATATAATATGAAAAACAACTTTTAGTCTTCCTACTAAGCATAGTATGGCTAAAAATGTGAATTAATGTGAGAAAACGAGAGGTTTAAGGGCTGGAGAATAGAAAAATGGACTCCAAAAGATACTTATTGATGGGACCCATCAACCTCATCTTGAACACATCTTCTAATGATTAAATCTACTCATGTTCGGTACAACTCTCCTTCTATCCAAGAATATGGTGCACTGGATTTGATAACTCTTTATCTTTCTTTAGGTGATAACTAAGGAAGAAATTTTATTGTAGCCAAATAATTAGTGATATCTACAAACTAAGGGGAATTAGTAGATATTGCAAAAATATGCTCATCGGAAAAATTATCTACTATAGGGATTATATTATTATCATTTTGCTTCCTAAAAGGAAATCAACAACTATGTTTTTATTTTCCGACCTATCTAAAATAGTAATATTAAATTCCTATAGTAATGAGAGCCATCGAGTGACTCTACCATTAATTATTAGCTTATTCACAAGACATCTAATAGTAGAATGATCAATGTGAATAAAAGACTCAAATCCAGTGACATAGTGACTAAACTTAATGATAGCATGAAAAACTGCCAAGAACTCCTTTTTAGTGATTGTGTAATTCAACTCTACTGAAGTTAAATTTTTTCTTCTATAATATATTGCATGAGTTAGAACTTTCTGTCCCAATTCAACCCCTAAAGTTGTTTCTGAAGCATTAGTGAAATATGAAATGGAAGGGACCAATTTGGCCCTCTTAAGATAGGTGCCTCAAATATTTTTTGTTTTAACAAATTAAAAGCTTTTTGATATCCAAAATCCTAATGAAATTCGCAATATTTGGTGATTAATTTAAAAAGTGGTGAAGCAAGTTTTATGAAGTTTTCTATAAAACTTCTATAATAACTTGTGAATCCAAGAAAACTTCTTACATCCTTTTGACATTTAGGTAACGAAATTTTGGAGATGACTTCAACCTTTTCTCAATCCACCTTAATCCCAACACACGAAACATGATTTCCCAAAATAATTCTTTCATTGAACATCACAAAACATTTCTCATTACTAAATGAAAGATTAGTTTCTTGACATCTAACAAGGACTTTTTCTATTCTTTCTAAATCCTCTTCAAAAGTATCTCCATAAACAATAAAATCATCCATATATACCTCTACACAATCATGGATCAAGTTAGAGAAAATACCCAATATTAACCTTTGAAACGTAGCAGGTGCATTGCACAATTCGAAAGGAAGTACTTTATATGCATACGTACCCCATGAACACGTGAAAGTTGTCTTATCTTGATATTTAGGTGCTATTTGAATATGATTGTATCCACTAAATCTGTCAAGAAAATAAAAGTATTTTTTTTCCTACTAATGTATCTAAAACTTGATCATTGAAAGGTAATAGAAAATGATCCTTTAAAGTTTCTTTGTTTAATTCTCTATAATCAATACAAACTCTCGAATTTCAGTTTTTCTTTAGCACAATAACCGATGGTAAAACCCATTGGCTATCTAAAATTGGATAGATAAAGTTTACCTTGGGGAATTTTTGTAATTCTTCATTAACAATTTCCCTTAGATTAGGATTCATCCTTCTTCGAGGTTGTCTTATTAATTTGACATTATCTTGCATATATATATGATGCATACAAGTATTTGAATCAATTCTTTACATGTTTGTGTATTCCCATGCAAATGAAATGGAATGTTTTTGCAACATCTTAATCAATTGTTCTTTTTGAAGTTCTTCTAGGTTATTATTGATATTTAATGTTTTTCATGTACTATTTATACAAGAGTATTGCCAATTTTTTTCATTGAATTCAATGATAGCTTATATTGTCGCGATGAAAAGTCTTCAATACTATAATTTTCTTGAAAACTTTGATCTAACATATGCACATGCTAATTTTGTTGAAAACATTGAGAAAAATCACAATTATTCATAAGATTCATTAAAAGATTTTCCTCATCATTTGCTTAATTTTTTGGAATCAGATCACTACTCAGAGGGGAGGGGGGTGAATTAGTGGTGATAAAAATCATATATTTTTTACTAAATTTAAATTCATTAATCATTCATCTACATGTGATCGTGATAACAAGAAATAACAACATGAATGGACATAACCATCAAGATATTCATACGCATGAGACACCAATTATTTCCGGTGGAAACCTCGAAGGGACAAAAACCACCCTACTACTGTTGCTCTCCTTCTATTTCTTCTATTAATCAAATAATTTATTTTACAAATTTTAGCTAGCCATCACCAACAAAGAACCACTACCCTTCTAAAAATTTAGTTGGAAACCACTAGCAAGGAGCCACTACCCTTATATTGGAAAACCACCACTTGCTGGAGGCCCCAACCTCCTCAAACTCTTAAGGGCACACTTTCATTCATTTTCAAACTAGATCCACTACAAACTCTAAGCTCATAAACAACACAATATGCATACAAAACGTTTCCATACACACTCTAACTCAAACCCTCTCAACTCATACCATACAACAATGTAGAATCAAACTGGGCTTCAACATAAAATAAAATACATATATATAAATCCCTACAACATAATTTACTTTTCCATATCTTCCCTACAATTCAAATATGCCCGCACACACATATTCAAACATTACTCAACATCTACAACCACACTCTTTCTTAGCAATGCACACTATAAAATAAACCCATCACAAGAAACTTCATTCACACTCCACTATCTTTGCAATGCAACAACATACATCCCCCTTCATCACATTGTTTAACCAATCACACTATAGTCCAAAAAAACACCAACACTGGTACAAGCGCACTATTAAAAAAACTCAACGCTCCGCCATCTAATAAAATGAAAAAAAGTATCATATCATGCTCAGCATATCTTTGTCCAACACATTCAAGTCAAATAACACTATTCTTTAGGTTATGCGCTTAATCATCGATTTGATGATACATATGAGCACACAATCTCCATAATCTGCTACAGGATACTCAATGCACCTTCTTTGTAGATAAACTCAGCTATCTATGCTCTGTTGTAGATTTCCATTTTAATTATATGACCATAGGTACACTAAGAGTTTTCTAATCATTCCATGTCCCACAATAATCCAGTGTTGCCTCTAGCTCTCGGGTTCCATATGCAACCAAAGGCTCAATCTATGTAGTTAAATAAAAAATCATGTGTTTACCTAAAGATACATGCTCTCAATACTCTTCTTAAAATCTCTATGTGTTGGTCCTATGATAAAGACTCTCTGTCATACACACATTAGGGGATATTCACTTTGGTCCCTTCGATTGTGGTCAATCTCAAAACTCATACAAACTGATCTCTTTTTCAATCTACAAAATAATAATTTAACTAAGAATCACCCAACACACATTGGAACATATCAAGTACTCACAATAAATTCGACCTACTCTCAATTTGACCAAATAAACCCACCACATGAAGGATCTCGACAATTAAAACATTCACACCAAATCGATGACCAATTCAACGTGCTAACTGGAATATTGGATCAATCGAACTCTAATTCAAACATTCTATTAAATACCATAAGAAATCTCTCTTGTTTGGGCTCATGGTTTTTACCTTATGCGCATGTACAAAGATGAACGCTAGTTTTCCATGTGTAATCCAGGTTGCATACATGGATTTGATGTGGAAAATCTAGGTTGTAATGTTATAAATGTCGTTATGTAGTTCTGTAACTGTGTCTGTACAATAATTGGGGGAAAACATAAAATCTACTGCCCAAAACTTTGCCAAACTTCTTCAGCAACATGCCAGGAAACTGTAGAACCTATACAACCTTTTCATACTTTCGCAACTCTGCTACAACATGCTAAGCATTAGAAACTCTTCCAAACCACAAGAAAACTAGGTTGACATCAGTGCCAACCAGCCATCAACCATAATGCCAACATAATTGTCATTGCTTATGAGATGGTTAAAACTAGTTAAATATCTTCGTAATATCATTATCATCTTTAATCCATTCTTCATTTAATTCAGTTATTGGTCTTGTTGGAGGATATAATGTAAATTTTTTCATTGAATTTCCATTATAAATAATAATGTCACCATATCTACAACTTATAAATGCATCGGCCGTGGCTAACCATGGCCTACCTAGTATCAATGATTGACCTACTAGATTGGTTTTTGGAGTTAATATCATGAAATCATATGGATACCCCGATGAATGTAGGGATATAATTACATATTATAATATACCCTTTGGATTGACATTAGACCTATCGGCTAACTGTAATATAGTAGGAGTATATTGAAGATTACTCATCTTTAATTCATCCATAGTAATTTTTGTCGTAACATTTATTATTACACCTAGGTCAATTAATGTGTTTGTGATTTCAACATTATTAATGTGGATTTTTACAACTGGGCTTCCTGGATCAAAGTATTTTTTAATTGTAGTTTTTCCCATCATAAGTTCTGCAATTTTTCCAATGAGTTGAACTTTTTGTATTTCTTTTCTTTTTCTACCAAGTTTTTTAATACACAACTCCTTTATTGTTTTTGCAAGAATTGGAATATCCTTTATTGCTTGAAGTAAAGGAATTTTAATGCAAACATTCTTTAACTCATCTAGCATGTCATAATTTGGAAAAATTAATTGTTTCTCTACACCTTTATCTATTTGTAATCTCTTCGGGAAAGGAGGGTTTTGTAAGGATATAGAGGGTTTTTATACTAAAGGAGTAGTAGGAGTTGGTCTTATTTCATTGTCATCTATCTTGTCAGGAATTTCTTCCTTTTTAGGAGTTCCCTCCTTTTCAGTATTTTCATTATCTTTATGTTGTTTAATGACAACAAGAGGCTTTTTATTTTGTATAACCCTCTTAGATCTAAGATGGATATCATTCAAATCTAAGGGACCTCTCATGTAAGTTCAGAAATTTCATACTTCAACATTGTAAGTGGGTTGCGAGGTACTTTATTGTTTGGGTTTGGAATAGGTTGTGTAGGTAATTGATTTGGTATTTTAGGTAATTGAGTGGGTGGTAATGGAAGAGGTTGACATGTAGTCAACAATGGGTGAAATTGAGGTTGTGGAGGTTGTGGTGGTGGAGAATAGTATTGAGACTGGTATTGAGGATATTGAGGGAAAGATTAAGGATATTGTGGATTTCTACCATAGGATCCTTGCCAACCTTGTGACCAAGATGGGTTTTGAGGTTGAGGTGGCCAATTTTTCCAAGGTAGAGGGGTGTTCCAATTATTTTGAGGTTTTTGTGCATAAGATTGAAATTGTGAATTGGGATCTTGCATCATACCTGGTTTTCAACATTGCCAAGGCCTTTTAGGAGCAACAAAGAAAAGTTGTTCTAGTGTTTGACTCATTCAACTATCTTCTTGGTAAAAAAATTTCAACCCAGGTAGTGATGGAAAATATTTCGTAGCATGTGATTCTGCACAGGTAACACAAATTTCAATATTGTCAAGTGGACATTCTCTTAATGCATGTTTTTGTCTACATTTATGACATAATATAGACAAAGCAACATTCTCAACTTTTTTCTTGTTTTTCATTCTTAACATATCAATTTGTTCACTAAGATTACCAAGAATATATTTTTAAAATTATCAAGAAAATTTCCAAGTTTGGCTCGACTTACTAATCCCAATGTAGATTTACTTGTGCAATAACTGGATCTCTAATATTTCTGCCATACTTTGTTTTTCCTCTTGATATGTGCTTTCACAACTCACAAATTTATTCAAATGATAATTGAGACACATCTCCTTTACCCATTAGGTTAAGGAGGTCAATCCATTCATCCCTAATAGCTCTAAGTAAGAGGGTTTTTAGTGTATCAAATCCTAGATTATGCAATTTTCCCCTCTTAACATTATATACAAATATTTCTACCAAATCCTCAAGGCTCTCATATTCTTTTTGAGTCATTTTAAATATTTCCTCTTTAAGATCATGATGTATACAATAGTCTTTATATTTTTCTAAAAAAAATATTCTCATATCATCCCATGATCTTATTGAGTTAGTACCTAGACCCATAAACCATTTAAGAGCTCCATCTTTTAGTGTGGCTAGAAATAATTTCAACTTTTAAGAATCAAGTAAATAATCATAAGATCTACATAATACTTCAAATTCAAAGAGAAAAGTTTCTAGGTCTTTTGTTCTCATACCGTGGAAGTTAGGAAGTACTAATGGTGAGATGTTTTTCATACTAACATTAGTGTCAGTATCTTGAATGGGGAATCCATAAATATCTTCTTCATAGTCATCATCTCCATCATTTCCTCTTCCTATACCTTCACTTCTACCGCCCCTTCCACCACCAGGAGGAGGTATTGTTTCTCCTATACCACCTCTAGGTGGTGGTCATTCTCCTCCTTATCCTCCTCCTATTACTATTTCATGTCCATTTGGAGGAAATATTTATCCTTCACCTTCTTCCATTGAGCCTTATGAAATAAGGTAATAAGGTTATTCAAATCGATTTTCCTCTTATGGTTCTTCTATTGATGGTTCTCCAGATAAATTTCCTTCTTCTTATTCTTTAGTAAGTACATCTAATTCTTGTTGAAGAGTTGTTCCTCTATTGAATAAATAAATATGACTACCTCAGATGGAGATACAGGTTCCTCTACTACTGGTTCAATGGAAGAAGTTGGTTATTCCCTAGTTATAATCTATGTTCTTCGTACCTTAGGAAGTCTCCTTCTACTTGCAAAAGTTGGAACTCGTGAGATGGATGGTGGTGCGGCTCTTACTGCACTATGTCATCTAGTGGGGGTGGTTGATGATGTTGGATCTGAAGTTCTAACAAATATACCCCAAGAGTATCTTTCCCTATACATGGATTCTAAAATGAATTCTTATTTTTATGCATCTACATATTATATGCAATTCAACAACCTTGGTTAGAGATAATCCCATAATAGTAATGTGCAAGTTCTTACCTCTCATCTTATTTCTCTTCCTAATGAGAGCTATATAAATAAAAACACATTTTAAATTGAAAGCTAATGCCTATGCATACTTCCTTGGCAACAATGACAAAAATAATGGGTAATTAATTGAGTGGTAAATTACTTACATTAAAATGTCAATCCAGGTTCGTACACTTATGAAATATACTACACTATATGTGCTAGGAGATTAACTTATCAATTTTAATGCTAAAGAAGAATTATGCTCTATTGAAAGCAATAAATAATTGATCAAAGGATGTAAAACTAATCCTAAGATGTGCAATTGGATTCTAATTATGAGATGAAATCTAAATAGATCACACACATGTTCAATGAAAGTGAAGGCAGTAAATATTTACTACTTCAACTTTATGAAAGCGAGAATAGACTATTCTAAGAAAACAATAAAATCTAATCTAGAAAGCAATGAATATAATCTAAGAAATAAACTAACTTCTAGGACAATGATAGAATGGTATATATTATGAAAATTTTCAATTTCTAATCTATGGAAAATAGAAGCAATATATTCTGTGAAATCTTTGAAATTATAATCTAAAGAAAGTAAAGACAATCTCATCCTATGAAAACAATCAAATTATATTCTATGAAAGATAATTGTAGTTTATTCTATGAACTCCAATCTATGAAAATTAAAAGGAATTTTATTCTATGAAAGACCTTTCATTTTCTAATCAATGAAATATAAAGACGAACTACAATTATTTGCAAGAAATCAAAAAACACCCAAAAAAAGTAATTATGAAAGCAAATGGAATTAATCAAGTGTGTGTATGCAAGACCTAAAATTCATTCATTTTTGAAATGATGGTATGCCTACAATGCTATGAAAGATATCCTAACATATCTATAAATCCAACACTGAAAATGAGTGTTGAAGTAAAGAACTAATTGCAAAGATGACTAGTAAATATTTTGTGGTTTTTCAATTTTTATTCAAGCACTTGATATTTACAAAAACAACTAAAACAAATGAGCAAAATTCTATAGAATTAAATGGTGAAAAACAGAGTATAAAAATAGAGTGTTTGAAAGCAAAGAAATATAAATGAAAAGGAATTAAATTACACTTCTCGTACACAATGGGTCCCCTCTTTCTAGAACATGAGATCTAAAACTACTATGAGAACTTGATGATAAAATGTATACTCTTCTCATTAAGGCACAATTGTAATAGTGGAAGAACATTTATTAAATTAGAACAATGTGTACATAATAAAAATTGCCATCATTAACAAAGGAAAGCATAATGATAATGGATGTCTCTTCACTTTTTAGTGAAGCATATATATAGTGTCTTTTATAATAACAACTTGAGAAACTGATTGCTAGAAATCTGATTGGTGAATGACAACTAAGTCTTTAATTTCCATTAAAATTATAATTTCGATGATTCACTATCAAGGGAGCGAATCATACAAATATTTGATATTAGAAACATCATCATTCAGTTGATTTCTCGTTCCTTGAATATTTATCACACTTGTTGAAATTTTAATCTATTGCCAAGTAGTCTAGAGGTCAGGTTCATGTGCCATCTGACAGTTGACAAATTTTTGATTTTTCTATTGCGATCAACCAATGAACTTTTTCTTGTGCCCATTAGGTGGAATACCATGCAGGAGTGATTTGGCATCTACTCATGTGCTTGGGCTTATTTGTCTTCGACTAAATCTAACTAAACCTTCGATTCAACTATGAAATGTTGTTAAGACTACAAAATGTGTTAATTTTCGTAACCTATGCAAATTGAGCCAAATTTATAAATAAAGACACATAGAACTAGGAAAATATTGGACTTTTACCTTATTGCATCTTCTATATCTGCGATGGTTGATTATTCATGGAATAGTGGCAGGATAATCTAAACATGAGAGAGTTATAGGGGTTTTTATGGCTAATGGGTGAAAAACCAGGTAACATGATGTTAAAAATGAAGCTATTTATTCAACCCCACAATAGCCAAATATAAGAGAGTAGGCTTCCTTGATGGTAAATATTCCTTCTATCTGATAACCCCATTGGAGTTTTTCTTGATATCAAGAAATGGATATTTTTCTGATTTTGTAACTCCTTAGCTAAAATAGGCCAAGAAGAGAGAGATAGATGTCATGGAATATCTTCAAATAATTTCCATTCCCACCATAACTCGAGACCTTGAATTGATTTCTGAAAGTCTGCAAAATTAAGGCATTGGTGCTTTGAAGTAAATGTTTATAAATCTATGAGATCAACTCGATCTCTCAATTACGATATTTGTTTCCAAGCATCTTTCCATAATAATGTGATGCATCCATCCCAAATCCCCCAAAAGGCATGACTTTGAATTAAGTTCTAGTGTGGGAGTTCGATATTCCATATGGATGAACCTAGAGGTTACTCAGTTGCTCGAAAACTTTCGATTGAGAGGAGGAGTGGCCATATTTCTTTTCCCATATTTGTTTCCAAAGTTCAACTCCTCCCTAAAGCTAACACCACCATAATTTTTCTCTAAATCCTTTATTTAGGAACTTTGGGTCTCTCAATTTTAATCCCCTAACTAGATTAGGAATACAAAGCTTTTCCCAAACAAATAATGACCATTTATTCTTCTTATTTGCTCCTCTCCGAAGGAAGTCTATGTAAAGGAAGGTAATAGACTTGAAAACAAATTTAGGAGCAACTAAAGATAATAGTTGATATAGAGGAAGAGCTTGGAGAATAAAATTGAGGAGAACAAGATAACCTACAATATTGAGAGATTAGAATGCACAACTATCAAGGTTATTAGATATCCTTTGTAAAATTCCTTTCCAACAAGTGGATCACAAGGAGTTTTCAACTAGAGGTGTTCCTAGATATTTAAAAGGGATATTTCTTATTTAAAAGTCCAGGAGACGAGTTAGATGTCTCTGAACAATCCCATCAATGTTAAAGAAATAGACATTAGATTGTTCCCCATTTATCAATGTCCCTGAGGCCTCCATAAATTCATTAAGGATATATTTCACAACCATGGTCTCCCTCACGATGGGCATGGAAAACAGCATGATGTCATCAATGAATTGCTGATGGGTGGTGGGAAGATCATTACCATAAAGGTCTAGACCCTTAATAATAGCTTGAATCTTGGATTTTTTTAGATATCTTCATAATCCCTAAACTACCAAGATGAATAGAAATGGAAAAATAGGGTCTCGCTAGTGGAGGCCTCTAGAGGGATTAAAAGTCATAGTCGGAGAGCCATTCAAGAGAATAGAATTAAAGGGGGTTTAGATAAATAATTTGATCCACTTGATCCATTAGGAAGAAAAAACAAAGGCCTAAAGAGTTTGAAGAAGGTATTCCAAGTCATAAGCTTTAGAAATGTCCAATTTTATAAGCATTCTAGCCCATTTATATTTCTTCAATGAATGAGTCACCTCATGGGTTATGACAATCCCATCAAGGATTTGATGACATTCCACAAAACCAGTCTGCTCAGGAGAGATGATACTATTTAATAATAGTTTAAGATGATTCATAATGACTAAGGAGATAATTTTGTATATCACATTACAAAAAGAAATTTGTTAGAATCAATAGGGATCATCCGACTTTCCTGATGTAGGAATTAAATTAATAAAAGTGGCATTAATACCTAACCATAAATTTTGAGAATGAAAAGATTCTTCAACCACTGCTTGCACTTCAGAGATGATGAAGGGCCAATAGACCTAGAAGAATTTTGTGGTAAAGCCATCTGGACCATGGGCTTTATTCTTGGGTATTTCCATTACCACCTCTTACACCTTTACAAATAAAACTTCCATTATCAAGGCCTCATTATGATTTGGGTGAATGAGTTTAGGGATATTTGAAGTGTTACATTGAATAGTAGCAGATTTTTTTGGAGAGGTCTCTATGAGAAAGGAATAGTAATAAAATAAAAGTTCTTGTTCCAACTCCTCATGTTGTACCAAGCATTGTCCATTCCTAGAGGAAAGAGAGAATATCCTATTGTTATGATGATGTTTGATCATGGATTTATGAAAAAATTTGGAGTTAATCTCTCCTTATTTTAGCCATTTCACATGGGAATTTTTCTTCCATATTGTATCTTCCTGTTTTTGCTACTGCTTAAGTTGATTAATCAAATATCCTTCTTCCATAATCAAATCATCTATTTATCCATTCTAAATAATCTGTTGTTGAATCTATTGCATGCATGACTCTAGAACCTATTTCTTAGTAGAGATATAGCCAAACTCCCTTTTGTTCCATTCTTTGAGTATTAGCTTAAATTCCTTGAGCTTGATTTGGAAGCTGTGCATGCGATTCCAACCTTGAACTTGTAATTCCTCCGAACAAGTTTAGTGTTTGGATAGAAAATTAGGGTCTTGTAACCAAAACTTTCAAATCTAAGGGGGCGATTGTGAGGAGTAGCTTTCATATCCAATTCCAAATGGATTGGCTAGTGGTAAGAGCCTATGCTTGGAAGAATGTATACTTCAACAAAGACATCCCTATCCAATAAGTCTTTAGATACTAAAAATTGATCTAACCTACTAGATTTTTGGTGCTTTCCTCTACAATTATTCCAAGTGTAGATCCCATTGATGTTGTTGAGATAGACCACCTTAAGTTCATGAATAAGCTCCACTAACTATTTTTCCTCGGAGTTAAGTCTCCTAATCCCTCCCTTCTTTTCCACTACATATTCGATGATATTTTTTCTCCACCAAAGATGAATATCTTGTCTTGATGGACAGACCTAATTGTTCAAATGTATGACAAGAAGGCCAATTTTTCCATGGGAATATGAGGGTCATAAATAACTATCACGCACCCCATCTCTTTTGCTCCAATGTTATGAAACCAACTTGAGAGAATGCATGGTAATGCAACCCAACCTGGAAATGTGACTTCAAGGGGGTTACAAAGAATAGAAATTACCCCAACACTCCCTTTGGTATCCAAAGTGATCCTTCACAACCGTTCCAACATCTATCAACAATTGCCCGAACCTTTTCACTTGAGATTTTTGTTTCTTGTAACATGAAAATAAATGGGTTTTCCCTTTTTATTCTATCTTTGCGATATATTTTCTTACTCTGGATATTGAGGCTGAAAATATTCCAGGAAATTATCTTCATTTAGTAGAAGTTTTGGAGGATGAAAACATCTCCAAAAATATTGTCATCTAACCTGTATTATCTAAATGTTCCTCGATTTCCTGGGTTGAAGATTTGGTTGTCCATCTACCCATTCTCTTAAAGTCCTTATGCATTTGACCTTTTCCTTTACCTCTTTGAGTGTGTATGCCCAAACCCATGGTGAGTGATCTTGATTCTCCATCAGTTGACGTTGTCTAAGTCTTCAATCTGAGATATATTTGGTGATACTATGCTTTATGGTGCTTTAGAATGGGGTTAGGGTCTTTGTTTTTCCACTCCTTAAGAAAATTTTGCAAGATTTGTTCATCATTTCTCAAAGTCTCAACATATTCTTCTATATCCATTTCCACTACGTTTGGCATAGGTGCATCCGAGTTTAGGATTTCAAGGGAAGTTTTTTAGGACTTCCCCTTTAGAGAGGATTTGGCTAGGGATTTCTTTGCATTTGAGTTTAGATTCATCAGATCTTTAGGTAGCTCAATATCTTCATATAGATTTAAAATCACAACATACTTATTTTCCATTGAGGTGGGATTGGATCCCACTTGAATGACTAATTTTTGGGGTTCCTCTTTATGGTGGTAATAGTTTGAAACCCTCAAGGATTTAAATTTTGGGTTTATACCTATAATTATGCTTGGAAAATCAGGAAATCTCAAAACAAATTATTGTACTTGTGGCATTGGTAGCACCAGAAAGGAACATGTTCATAATCCAAAGGTTGGCACCAAACTTCATCATGATAG